>JANFAF010000112.1:0-255844 GCA_024663475.1 Pisolithus thermaeus | reverse complement strand
CTCCACTTCCAGATTTGGTTGACGACGAAGTAGAATGGGAAGTGGAGACAATACTCAACCACAGGAGCAAGGGGCACAGAAAGGGGCGCAAGTACCTTATCAAGTGGGTCGGTTTCCCTCATTCCTCTAACACGTGGGAGCCAGAAGAAAATATAAAGGAGCACGCGGAAGAGGTGCTTGAACAATACAAACTCGCACGTCACCTCAACTAAATGGCAAGCCCCCGCTCTGTAAATACTGAAAATCCCAGCTCCGACTACTTCAACTATGACGACTCTACACTCGCCTCCTGTCTCGCAGACGAATACATGGAGGTCTCCGCACCCTCTCCCACACACTCCCCCTCTGGTTCATTTCCCCTCCCACACGAGTTACTTAGCCACCCGCTCTCTGGAGCTATGTCATCCACAGACAACAAAACTGCAACATCCTGTGAACCCATTTCTAACACCTCTGACTTCCACCCTATCAGAGGGCTCTCAATGCGACAGACAAAGCCCAACAAGGGCAAAGCCCACTATCGACCCCCTACGCCAATGCCAACTATCCCCCTCATTGATCGACTCTCAGCCGTGCCCTACGATGATGAATCTCCCCATGACAAACCCAACTCCTCCCAACCACTACCCGCTCTACCCGTCACTGGAACTGTACCACGCCAGCACCTACTAGAAAGTCCCCAGTCTTCCGTCAATGTCGAGCAACCAACCCCTCCAATCACCATTATGGAACCCACGACGGCACAATTCTTTGACTATTGTTGGTTGCTTATGAAATACAACCCAGGGGACCCACTTGTTGGGGTCACACGAGAACAAGAGCAATGTTTACGGTTGCTGTGTCAAATCTTCTGAGGATCAGACATAGTGGCCTCATACATCCCGAAGTTCCTTGACGTCACCCTTAAAACCCCTGACTCCACTGGAAATGCCACCTTCCTCGAAAATACCCTTCACGCGGCCATCTCCGCGATGGGAGAAGTCCAACATGATGCCGTCCAGATCTTACATCAAGATCTAGGGCCGCTGGTCGCAAGCTCCTTTCGTCGTGCAACGGCTGATAGACCCGGAAGAACCGGCTGGATGTCCTATGCCAAGTGGCTGCTGCTGCAGAGAGAGGAGGATCGGGGTTTCATAAGGTACACTCAACACCACCCCTTGAATGGGGTAGCTTCCAAACATTGCCGTGGACCACCTCTGACGCCACAGGAGACCGAACGACTAGCAGAGTTGACCCTTCAAGGCTTTCCATCCCTCTTGTTAAGGTTGAAATGCCTCCTCCGACCTCGGAATCAGAAGAACGAACGAAGGGCAGGATCTTCCAGCAAGCCGCTGCCGTTTTAGCGTGCTACTCTACTACCGACGCCACCATCTTCGATTGGGAAGCCTTCCTCGATAAATCATGTGAAAGCGCTTGGGGCATCGCCGATCAAAAACCCTACAACACGATTCACACAAGGAACCCCTTTCCCACAGCTCCATTTATCGCCCTGGAGCTCGAAGATAAATTACATTTCTATCTCGGTGGTCACATCCAGGTCCCGTCTGACCACCCCCTCCACACCTACGCCTGTTACGACTGTGGTTATATTGGCCACTGGTCCTGCGGCCATGGGGCAGGTTCTCGCTGGATGGATCCTCAACATGCAGCTGCTGTCTACCCGTTCACTCCGCCCATCCCTCAGTCACAATCTCCCGATCCCTTGCCTCCTGTCGCAGCCACCTCCAGTTGTCGTTCAACCTCGCCGCGTACCCTCCGCACTCGTCAACCAGGAGCTCGACACCCTTGAAGGGGGGGTGATGTTACGCCTCGACCCGGCACCTTCTATTTCCGGGCTAGAGCTCTGGTTACGTGCCTTCGGACCTGCTACCCTTGTCGTCTTCGGATGCTCCGTCATTGCATTCCTTATCGGGATGCGTGTCATATTCAAGAACCGGCCATCCAGCCTTTATCTTTGGTAACCAACTGCTAGTCGGTTACGCCTCCTTCCATATACAGGCCCAACCCCGATACTACAGTAAGGCTATGTGTTATGCCCTTCAACAGGGCCTCACGCTCATTTGTGTGTCCAAGTCCTGTTTTCCTTCTATGACTCATCTTTGTCCGATGCCCATTGTACCATAGCTGCGCATTGTTGCCTTTCCGTTGCGAGCCCACTTTGTGTACTCGCTCTCATTGGTTCCCTGACCTTATTACGATAGGTGCCCATTTCCGATGGGCCATGGACATTGTTTCTCTTGGGCCCTAAGCCCACTACAGAACAGTATATATAGAGCTACGGTACGACTGTAACTCCTCAGCTTTTCGCTACCTTGCAACACGTCCCATTTATTTCCATTCTTTGGGAATACAAGTGACGACGTCCAAGGGTGCTCAAAGTCTCCACGCATCAAGGTACTCGGCTTCGTCGTTACAAAACACTCACTGCAAGCATTTCACAATGTTTCTTTAGAACATATTCTGAAAAAATGGAGGAAAGAGATACTCTTTTATTTTGGATGTTTGGAAAGAAAAAATGCAGAAATAATGTTTTATTTCCTTCCAAAAAACATGAATTGATGCTAATACCACTTAGAGTAGAAGCTAATGGGCACTACCATTAATCCATGTTTCTGCACAGAAAAGAGAAAATTATATTTGCATTTTTTCCAACAAATTATCCAATTGTAAAAGAGTATCTCTTCTCTCCATTTTTTCAGTATATTTTCTGAAGAAAAATTGGGAAATGCTTGCAGTGACTGTCCCAAAGACACGTTACTATCGACAAAGCCTCGTCTCTGCCGCTTCCTGTTCCTATACCTTTATTAGGTACTTCGAGGAACATGTGGCATAACATTATCTGAATGTCACAATATATGTCAAATCCAACCGATCTCCATCTTAAACAGGCATTACATATAGTTCATTATGTGGCATCCACACCGAATTTTTGCCTTTACTATCATGGAAACGAAGCTAGAATCTATGGCTTTGCAGATTCCGATTGGGCCTCGAATAAAGATACTTGTCATTCAACCACTGGCTATGCCATGTACTATGGCAACTCCCTTATTTCGTGGAGATCCCGAAAACAGAAAACAATCAGTTACCAAAGATAAAGGCCGGATGGCCAGTTCTTGAATATGACATGCATCCCGATAAGGAATGCAATGATGGAGCATCCGAAGACGACAAGGGTAGCAGGTCTGAAGGCACGTAACCAGAGCTCTAGCCCGGAAATAGAAGGTGCCAGGTCGAGGCGTAACATATGCACATGTTGCACACACTGCAGAAGAAGACTCATCAGCCCACAAATAGTACCAAGGATTTCAGGGATCGCAGCTGAAGCACTAAATGGAAGTGATTTGGGGTTATGCTGATTATAGACATCTGTATATTAAACGCCCATTAATGACCCAGCAGTAACTTCTTGGTCCGGGGTGCAACTTGGGTTTGATTTAATCACTGTTACGAATCATGAGATACGGATCTCCTGGGACAGATAAGCTTGATGGTCAGTTGCTGGTCAGCTTCCATGGAGCACCTTCTGCCAATCTACCAGGTGATGACGTCCTTATTGGGGCCGCACTTATGCCAAACGCTGAGCCGGCTGTGTTGCACACACGCACCATTCATTTATCTAATTGATACCAAACCATAAATTTGTTGCAGGGCATTCTCTAGGGAATGAATGATTCATGGTTTAGGTTCATACAGAAATGTGGGTCCTGCTCTGTACCACGAGACATAGAGCTCGTCCTGTAGAGAATCGCACATTGTGTAGCAATTCCCTCTTCGTATCCTCCATCTGAGGATGCAAGCCCGGCCGTTGCCTGTATACCACTTTCTGAGTCATGCAGTGAGGTATAATGGCTTCTTCACTTACTCCTTTGGTTCTCACTTACAGCTGTGGATAGCCTTCTCCAAGTACTGCTTTCGGCCAACCACCGAAAGGGTTACAAGATTTTCTTGTAATTTTTGACAAGTAAAAGTGTGTTGAGAGTGCAGGTTCAGCAACATATGCACAGGGATACAGGCAAGGCTCATGTCATGTGGATGGGACTACTCGGACATGGCATGATGCGTCGAGGAATCGCTGTCTCCAATGGGCCGGCAGTTGGAAACGCTAAGTGGAAGTAACTTAGGGTTGTGCCAATTATGGAAGTTTGTACACGGCACGCCCGCCGGTGGGGACGCGATCGAATGCCCCAGCAGTAACTTTCTGGAGCACAACTTCTGGAACAATCGAGTTCTGCGAGCATCAGGCTTCTGCTAGTCTTCCAAACAATCCTGTCCGTTTTTGATGCTTCCGTCTTGGGGGTCCGCTAATGTTTACACTCAGGGTTGAGCCTGCCGTGCTGACACACGTATATGGAAAGCCGGACGGTCGCGCTGCACTTGCCGAACGGCAACCTCGATTTGGCAATTGTCATCTGAGGGACTCCGGAAACTGCAAGGCCGAATTTTAATTAATTGATTGCCAAACGGCCGAAAGTGAACATACCAAATCGAAAAATAAAAATTGCGATCATCCAACCTAGAAATTAACTCCAGGAAAAGAGGATTGCGCTGGTGTATATAGTATCAGAGTATACATTGTAACTAAGCATTGGCATTACCTGTACAGTAGCAACTTCACAGAGATAATATTCATGGATATGTTTTGTCGTGTTTTTGAGTTGCTTCCAAATAAGGAAAGTCGGGACTTGTCAGTGCCGCCGCTGTCTCCATATGCATGATCACCTTCGACTGGCTCCAGAGGCTCCGTTTTGGCGTTTCGCGGCCTGGGATTTTTAACATGGCTTCTATAGGTCGCATTAAAGGTGTTTGCAGGTTTTAAACTGCGTTCTCCGGCCTCCTAACGATCTGGTAGCAAGGTTAGTCTGCCTTGTACCTCTGCTCTGACTGACATCACTAGGTCACGATTTGATCTTTCCATGTCGCACTGGCTCGTTGACGGGCTCCATGTGTCGTTTTAAATACATTTACAGTGGTTGAATGAGGTACGTCTTTTGGCTCGCAATTATGTCGCTCGTGGCTGACCAGCCTTGTCTTTAGCTAGCAGTTTCGTTTGGGCTCGTTTAGAATTGCAGCACATGCTGCTCAGTGCGCCATCCATCCAGCACCATATCCTACCTGCCTCTACGCATTTTCCATTGTTTTAACGCTTCCATTTGTCCTTGACATCTCCAAACGCTTCCTGGACCTCCTCCTGGCCCCCTGGCCTTCTTGTTTGATTTGACATGTTCATATTGACATTGTGCCGCCAGCACCCCTTTTGTCTATGTACGTCGTCTGGTACAGTGATTTCGGGTCAAGCTCCTTCAGCTCGCTGTGAGCCATCTTGCGTGAGTTTCCTGCGCTCGGCTGTTCTGACAGTTTGTGCATTCATTCAAAGGTTTCCCCGCTCTTCAGTCTGTCTCAGGTGTCCTCAACACTGCTGGGTGCTCTTTATGCATCCATACTGCCTCCTGGATTGTCCAGCTCACCTAGAGCTTCTCTAGGCATGTCTTTGTCCTCCCTCATTTCTGCGCATGCACTGATATGTTCTGCTGCATTCTGCAGCTTCTCTGACTGCTTCCCAGCATCCTTGTCACTATTGTCACTGCCTGATATGGTGGTCTCATGTCCTGACTCATCTGGTGCATCTGAAGTTCTCTTCAGTGAGTTCTCCTCGTCCTTCCTATCAACGCATGTGCCGGTGCCGTTGTAGGTGACATGTCCATTTCACTTGGCCGTATCACCACCTGGACCAACCTCAATATCCAAATTGTTGCTGGTAAGCTCAACATAACCATGTTCAGACTCTAAGCCTTGCATCTGTACAGCTATAGATGCGTATCACAAGTCACTTTGCTGCTATTAGATATTAAACGATCGCAATTTAATTTTTTGATTTCGTATGTTCACTTCTGGCCATTCGATAGTTAATCAATGAAACTTTTTGGCTTTGTGGTGTCCGGAGTCTCTCAAATGTCAATTGCCAAATCGAGGCGGCCGTTCGGCAAACGCAGCGCGACCGTCCGGCTTTCCATACACGTACCATTCATACATCATATATCAACTTGGTACCAAACCCTGGGCGCACCTACCGCACCTCCGCAGCTGTCATGAAATGGTGTATTCGTAGTTTAGGGCTCTTTCGTACAGGAGGGTTGGGTCCCGCTCTGTGCACCGGGCATCTTGATCCGTAAGTCGACAGCCGCACATTTTCCGGTACTTTCCCCTTCGTGTACTCCATCAGATGACTCACGTGGGTGCTGGCCACCGACTGCACTGCTTGTTGGGTTGTGTGATGATATTATTCACCGACTCTTCTGACTCTCACTAACGATTGCCGACGTGTTTTCTAGTCGTGCCTTGGGAGCAGCCCAGAGAGCACAAAATTTTCTTAAGCTGCTAGTGGTATCACTTCTAATCAGCTCCAACAATTAGGAAACTGTCGATGGCATCACTGCGCGAGTGTCGGACATTCATACGGCGGCAACACTATCGCGTTCAGCACAAAGGGATCGACTGTTGAAGTGGTCAACGTTTCATGCGCAGCACCCCGGAGCAGCTTACCCGGGCAACAGGATCCCACTCGCGATCACTGACATCTGCAGGTGCCTGCAACCAAACCGTGGTACGAGTCCGTTTCTCTTTCGGGCGCGTATGCAAGAGCTTCTGCATCACCTTTTCCATCCGTACAAGAGAAGCCTCTCTCATCGGCTCCTCGTGTGCATACTTCCCGGTTCCGCATCAAGTTCAATATGACATGACGCTCTTCCGTAGTACCACCCTCGCGGTCGCGGAATCTAGAGTCGAGGCTAGCACTTGACCATATGCCAGAATAGGCGCGCAAAGCAATCACCGCAATGGTGAGTTTCTTTCTGCAAGCATCGTGCTCTATGAGAGTATGGTCAGCCACAAGCACTTTGGCAGACAACGATCCCAGGTTTTCCCGAGGCCCGTCATGTAGACTCGACGTTTCCATTTAACGTGCTTTTTTTCTGGGACGAGTGCTTGAGCACTGAGCAGTGGCCCATGCTAAACCTGACGAATTGACTGGAGAAGGATTCCTAAGTGCGATGGTCCCATCCCCATCAAGGAGGAGCGACATGACGACTAGGCATAGGCCAGCTCACTCGAGTAGAACTGTTCGTAACATTTAGTGGGTCGTGCAGGGGAGCTTCCCGGACGCTAGTCATTATATACACAACATTTCGTAGGCCGGATTCGGATCCTTGACCCTTGAAAGAGATAAGTAATTAAGTTTTCTTGCGCCGAGTCAATAGATAATTGCACCAATGGGTGTGAAAGGCATATACCCGATAGGGTGGAGGAAGAACGCAGTCATCATCTGCCGTTGGCGGCTTCTGCACATGGGAGTGGGCGATCTCCAGATGGAAAGATGAGAGCATCGAGCGAGGTGCGGCTCCCGTCAGGCCGCTCAGTTGCTATCTCTTAATTCTCCCGGTGTCATGTTCAGTTCAATCTTGCGCTGTGGGGTCCACTAGTCATCGTATGCCGACAGCATGATACAACGCAGACACTCACGAAGTGAGTCTTTTTCCCACCGAAGAACAAGGCGATCCGTCTTCCAAATGGTATTTTCATCTGCTCCATATCTTTCATTGCCCTCTGCATCTCGGCTTCTGCCGTATTATATTCTGCTCGCAATTGTTCTGCCACCTTTGGATCCTTCTCCGCCAGTGCACCCGCAAGCCGTTTGAGTGTCTCCTTCTGCTCCACCAGTACCCTCTGGAGTTGAGAGTAAAGGGCTTTTCCTGCACTGGTTTCGTTCAACTTCTTCTGTGCATCGACGATCTCTTCTTGGATCAGAAGGGTCTGTCCCGCACTCGCTTCGCCTAACTTCCCCGTCGTATCCACCGAGGAGGTACGGACCTGGAGTAATTCATTTACGATATCCCAGGCTGACTCCTGGTTGTTGAAAAACTGCCTATGACGAGCCCCTAAATCGATAAGAGGTTTCCAAAAGTTTCCCTGCAGTTGCGAGGCCCTCTTCCGCCATATCGCTTTGTTCTCCGGCTTTTGATTATCCCACATGGTCGTCACCAGCCGCACGCGCTGCGCAGCCCCGTCTCCACACAACTGACTGAACAAGTCGAGGTTCTTGCATACCGAGCCGGACATGCGATTGTCGCTGATGCGATGCGTGTAGATGATCCCCGTAAGCTTCACGTTTCCCCGGTACCTGTTTTTGTAATAAATAAGCGCGAGCAACTTGCGTAACAAGCACGTGTTTGCAAGCTCGGTGCGTACTTCTTTTCCAACCAATCAGCGATAGTTCGAAGTATATCACGGTCTGACCGGTAAGTATCGTCGAACCCTGGCGTGTCCACGAACAGATAGCGTTTCCCTTTAATGTCCACTCCGAACTCCCGAATGCCTTGCGTGCAAGACTTGAGCTTGTCAGCTCCGGACTCTTCCTTACTGCCAATAAGTTTGTTGATGAACTATCAAGTGTTATCAGCAACGACTCGGATGTAAGAGGGTTGACGCCTACGTTACTTTTCCCTGATCCAGTGGGACCCATTACTCTGTAAAGTAGTAGATGCAGTCAATGTTAAGTGACATTTATACCACCGACGTACGCGATAATGACGTCTGGGGTATTATCCTTGGCTTTTCCAACCATTCTGAATGCTTAGGGAGGGGCTTTGCTGCAAGTGGGGTGAAATCGGGCAACACAATGCGCTGATCGCAATTTATCCCTCAACCTCCACGTACCTAAACACGTGTATGAGCCCTGACCTCGAGTACTCCGCATGTTCCAAATCGAAAAGCAATGTCCTCGGGATCATTCATTTGCCACTGCCAGCGTCATCAATTAAGGCATTTGACCAATAGGAGACGCCCCAGCTACATTTCCGACAAGGTTAGCGCTCTGCGAAGGAAGGCTGTTCATGACCGATCACCGTCCTTACGCATAGGGAAGCCGTAGTGTGCGTTAGAAAGCGTGATAAGGCTCCCATACGATGACCAAGTACGACTTTCCATCAACACGATTTCCAGACCAAACACAATTTTGCGTGCTTAACTATGAGAGCATGAGTTGGCGCTCACACCGATGCCGTCGGGAGCGGCGGCGGAACGGATACAACCACTGTGGAAGAGACTGGAGAAGAGTCGGGAGACAGACGTAAGCGAGGCGAGGCGCAAGGAAGGAATTTCACGATCATGTATTAGGCGTTTACGTGAGATAAATGGGTGCGAACTCGTGAAGTTGCCAAAAAGCACGTACAATATGAAGAGCTAACACGTGTATGATTAATAAGTTGCGCGCGAGATTCGGTGGGATCCGGAGGTGGCTTGTGTGCGAAGGCATACATAAAACGTTTATGTGCCAACATGTGTGATTCTGCCTGATTGTAGCGATATGTAGCCTTGACGCCTGCACTGTGATCCAAGCGAAACAGGCAGCTCCTTCTGGTTAGCAGGCCTTCGGACGGCTGAATGCGTTCTCCCCGAGAAGGATCTGCCTATCGAGTTATATATCCCCGTTCCCTGCAATACCATACCAGAAAACAACTTCAGTTCCTTGAAACCCTCCTCTGTTAACGCTGACGCCCACCTCGCTGCAAAGACTAAGTCTGAAGCACTTGGCTATGCGATTCCCAAGAGCGTTGGAGGGCAAAGTGCGGTGTCGGCCTGGACGAGCCACTCGTACCTTTGCTTTTGTCCAAGGCGACGGCAGTCGTTTATTGGGCGAGATGAAACAACTGATAGAGATGTGTGCAAGGATGATCCAGCACTCCAATACCGAGCATACCCGACTGGAGTAGCGCACTCCTAGTGGAGGCGGTGATGTGCATGACCGGTGGTACAGGCTGCCACCCTGGCTTACGGCGTTCGGCGAAGCGCTAAGGGCCGAAAGGGGCCGGGAGAGAGAGACTATGTAGAGAAAAAAGGTCCGCGGATTGAATCTGGCGCACTCGACAAGCATGCAGCCGTTTCTTAGGTCCTCTCGCCGAAGCGACATCCGGGGTGACTCTCTACAACTGTTCCGTCTCCGGCCGTCTGTGGCGTTCGAAGATCCGCAAGTTGTCGGGAGTACCGCCATAAACGGACGTCCAGGCGCCGAACATGCTATCAAACTCGCGCTGCAGACGGCCGGGCGCGGTCGGTCCAGGCTACACACAGCTATCTAAGCTCAACGCGAAGTATTGTCATGTGAAAGGTCGGTGCAGGACGATGATTTGCTATTTTGTACAGTGGGATGGACCCCGACCGTTTGCTGCAGTGGAGCAGAGAGTCGACGCCCAACTCGGTGGGAGCGAACGCCGTCGTCGTTTGCACCATGTTCTGCGAGTTGGACCCGTTGATCCCGTTGATCCTGTTTAACCGAGGCAAAATGCTCAGGTCATTCAACCCGGAGCTCAGTCTACCCATGTAATTCAAACAAGGATTCCTCGCACCACGTCAGATATCTGAGTCTCTGTGGCCGCACCAGCTATCCGGTCAGCAGCTCCTCTTGCGACGGTAGACATACCGTCGCAAGCTCTGCCTACACCACCGGTCCGAAGAAGAGCTTCCACAATTCGTGCAACCATATGCCGTATCCAATCTCGGGCTTGGTGCTTCGCTGCTGTCCAGACTTCCTCAAAACCAGTTCCACATTAGTCTCTTGCAGGACCGCATGTTCAGACAGTGCAGACAGCTCGTCCACCTCAGACGTCGACATCGACGGCAGCGACATCGACCAATTCCTGTTAGCGTGCTCCTCCTGCGGCACCTTCAAGCCCTGCGAATTTGGCCCCGAGAAGGCCGTTAGGGCGTTGGTCGAGCATCCGAGAGCGAGGTGATTGGCGTGAGGCGGTGAGATGTTGATACCGTGAAGATACCAATCAACCAGGAACGTGATCTTGTGCCTTGCGCGAGTCGTGCTCTTGGGTTGAACATACACTCAGCTACAGGTACCAGTGCTAGGACTATGGACGCAGATATCGGCACGGAAAATGACATCATCTGCCAACATATGATTCCCAAAATGGCCGAATGTTTACGTGTCGACCATGACTGTCGGCATACAAATTGGAAGCATCGTCGAGGAGGACGGAGGTGTGACAACCGTCATCATGCATTTCCGTTGTCTCTACTTGTGAGTACGTTGCTTTTGCAGGTGAGGAATGTTGCCAAGCATCGTCGGTGTCTTGTTTCCTTTCCTCATATTCGTTGCGATGTCTCCTCTTACCTCTCCCTTACACGTCTTCCTCGATCTTTTTGGGGAGTTTAGAGATGTGTTAGGTATGAGACATCAATGTGCAACCGGTGCCGCAGAAATGGATAGTAGGGGACCGCACTCGGGTCTGCCGATCACAGTCAAAAAGGTGGGTGGTCAGTGGTGACCAGTGGAAAATATGTTTGAGCCTAGGGGAATCGACTGGTCTGATTTGTGGTACCCTTCTCCCCTGCGAGTTCGATGATGAGAATGTGCAGTTGGTGTGCGTAATAATGAGGTGCTTCAATGGAGAGACCTCGGCGGCAGCATGGACAAGTGCCATTCGTCTTATTGGGATCACATCCGCTTCTGACGTTCTCCATCCCGCTCAATTTCGACTTGTGCTGTGGACCACATAGGCCCGACGTTGCAATGAAGCGAATACACAAGTACTATGGCGTGTAGACAGTCCATTCGAGCACGACTTATACAATGTCCAGGATCAGCACTTGACTATCTTAGATACTGTTCAGATCCTGAGGATGAGCAGTAATCATACAGTCTCTCGCGATCTCCTATATTCGTTGTGAGGCAATTTCTCGAGTAGAAGTGCGTTGAATGACTGTTTTAGCCGTTCTAACAGCTCCCATACAACATCGTCATCGCTACTAGTCTGCGCTGGGAGTACTTTTAAATGCCAATGGCGAGCAAGAATATATCTGCCGGAAACCTTCTCAAGGTTAATCAACAGTGACCTCGAGGGGAATGAGTCCCGAAGCAAGAATGGCATATGTGTAACGTGAGGGGCTAATCGAGGACCCTTGCAGTGTGACTGCTGTAACCTGGTGGATGATAGAGGGCAACGTAAGCCTGCTGTTTCCGAATTCAGCGCGTCGTAACCCTGCAAGTTTACTGTGCAGTTCTCGTGCCTTTACAGAATCCGGGCATTGCATCTGGCAGGGTCGCTGGGCATGAGCTGGATGCGAGGAACCGTCTGGTATGGCACGAGATTGGAAGGGAAACAACTATTGAATGATGATGCCTCCCCAACCCAATCCAGGACCGAAACGTCTCCCGAACCTGATATGATCTTTGCTAAGAGACATCCGAGTGCATTCTCCACGGACTTCCCAGATTGGCAAGTGAACCTTGAAAACCCAAAAAGGGAGTAGGCAATGTCTTCTGGTCGAGTGGTACGACGAGGTGATGCTCAGCGCAGTTCGGATCGCGCATCGTCCTGGCCTGGACGGAAGTCTCTAAGATGCTATGCCGGTCGCCTTCTCGATCTCTTTGAGCGAGGCATCATCTGTTCTGTAATTCACAGATTCATTGTTTTTGTAAAGTGACCAGTCTTGCGCATAGAATAGAATGGCGCGCGGAGCTAGCGATTCTTGGAGCGTCCAACCTCGCTCAAACCAAGCACTATCGGCAAGTGAACCAGTGTCGGGGACGTCGGAGAGTTGCACGAGGGCTAGTGACGACGAATGATACCATGAAAACATGGACCCAATCGCCTCCTGCAATTCCGCGCTGATGTCTTTGTCTATGCAACACCTATCACTCCAAGCCCACGAGAAGCCACGCCTGAAGGCGAGAACACAGAACCGTTGAGGGTTTTCCAGATCGTCTCCATCGTCCATGTCATGAATGCTTTTACCTTCAACATCACGCAGTAACGGCTCCCCACTCCCCCACCTGTGAGATAACGTGGCAAATTGAAGGAACCTGAGCACTGCATCACGGATTTGTGCTGCACTTGGTAGACAGTCGCATACAGACATCAGCGAAAGTAGCTGTCGGTATTGAGAACTGCGCTCGAAGTGAACTAGCTGCAAATCCCGATTACACAGGTCGCCAGTGGTGTGTGTAACAGTCGTAATGAAATGGTTTTGAGTGTTTTGATAGCAATCCTCTTGATGAATTGCCTGATATCGAAGGGACTTAAACTTGAAGGATTACTCTCCACCCCCATTGTGCGAGCTCAGGCACTTCGCTTTTCGATCCACGCATCTAGGTAATTCGCGAGGCAATCATGGGACATTTCATGGTTTGGGTGGCCTGAAGGGCAGAGTTCCAAAGCAGTACGTCCAAGGTCAACTGCTTCCCTGACGTCGGTCACTGAACCCAGTTTCTCGAATCTTCGAACAAGGGAATTAGCAAGATTCAGAAGCTGTCTGCATTGATCTGATGGCGGAGTGCGTTCCAGCGTGGCTCGGCGAAGAGACACGATTCCCCCCAGATCCGCTATGGCATCTCTCCTCCTGAAACGATCATAAGAGGAATTGATTGTCTCTCCCGGTCGTCTGGGGGGTATGCATTCCCGTGCGGCTCGCCTCAGCGCGATTACTTCGTCCAGATCTACGTCCGTGTCTTCCTTCTTAAATCGACCCACACAGGATATTGGTGCTGCTGAGAGCCGGACGGTGATGTGGATTTTCGGGTGGTGTAAGTTCCAGTACGGTTCGCGCAAGTGTGATTGATGCGCCTAAATCATTACTGCCTTTCTTGCTGAACTCTCCTCTCCAAGAAGGAGGTGGGAAAGCTCCACGAGAGCTAAACGAGCATCCGGGAGTCTCGGGAGCATGCGTTTCAAATTAGACCGTGGAAAGGGGAAGAATTCATTTGGCTAAGCAAGAATGGGAATATAGTCAGTTGTCAGATAGAGTAGGTGCATATAAAATAAAGTACTTGAGTCTCAGTCACGTCCCTGAGAAGTAGCAATGCCACACTCCATGTGATTTCTGGTTGGCCTTGAAAGACTCCAGGGAAAGTTGATATATGCCGTTTACGGACAACGCGACTGACGGTTAACGCAGTCGTTTCGAGCTGCGTTGACCGTTGTCTCGGGCCTTCGCCAGAGTCCGCTTTGTTACTTAATCGGCACCACGTAAATGCGGGGCGAAGCTGTGAATCCGTCGGGAAGTGTCGAGATGCTCTATCATCAAAGTATTATCATCCAGCGAATCCGACTTGAGCGAGCGGAGGAAGAAAAGTCTAGCATGTCATTTTTTGGGAAAGCTGCAGCAGCATTCGAAACATTATCACGGAAAGGCGTCTGTGATACATACCTGGGATGTAACCATATTACCGCATCCTCAGGGTGAACTGGCAGCCAATGAGGAAACATTTCCTAAACATTTGTACGGAACGAGGGTATGTCGACCGCTACGATATTGGGTAGGCGGTTCTTGACATTGTACCTCAACACACGGACATGCTCTCTAATCCATGTTGTAAGTTTGGAGCAATTTCTCGGTGAACTGGCAATCAATGAGGAAACATTTCCTAACATGTAGTAACGACATTACCGAACTCTTGTCTGACCCCGCCGGGCCGACCACACTACAGATAAGGATCACCCTAATGCTTAGGGGAGTATGCTGCCACATACGAGATAACAAAATTGTTCTCTGTAAGAAAGACGGGCTTATTTCTCTCATCCCGTCATTCCCCGTAAGCCAAGACAGGCTTATTTCTCTTACCCCAAAAGAGGTACCTTGGAAGTCGCAGACGAGAGAAAGACGATCAAACAATTTAGACCTAAAAAAAAAAGGCAAATCATCCGTGGTCCCCACTGAGCCGTCACACAATTCTTGCGATACCAAGCTCAATTCAATTTACACTGTGTCCACCAGTAACCATATGCTGACAGGAGGGTAGAACGCGGACACTCACAGAATGAGCCTTCTTCCCACCAAAGGACAAGGCAATCCGTCTTCCAAGCGGTATTTTCATCTTCTCCATGTCTTTTATTGCCTTCTGCATCCCGGCTTCTACCCTATTATAATCTGCCCGCAGTTGTTCTACCGCCATTGAATCCTTCTCCGCTAGCGCATCGCCGAGCTGCTTGGGTGTCTCCTTCTCCAGGAATCGAGGGTAGAGCGTCTTTCCTGTGCTGGATTCATACAACCCCTTCCGCGTGTCCACCATCTCTTCTTGGATCAGAAGGGCTTGTCCCGCACTCGCTTCGTCCAACTTCCTCGTCGTGTCTGCCAATTTCCCTTGGGACAGGGAGGTACTAATTCGTTTACGATATTCCAGTTCTGGTTGTTGAAAAATCATTCGTGACGAGCCCCTAGGTCAATAAGAGATTTTTAGAAGTTTCCCTCCACTTGTGAGACTCTCTTCAGCCATATCGCTCTGTTCTCTGGCTTTTGATTATCCCACACGGTAGTCACCAGCCGCACGCACTGCGCAGCCCCGTCTCTACATAACTGACAGAACAAGTTGAGGTTCTTGCATGCCCAGCTAGGCATGTGATTGTCGCTGATGCGATGCGTGTAGATAATCCCTGTAAGCTTCACATTTCCCCGGTACCTGTTGTCGCAATAAATAAGCGTGAGTAACTTGCGTAACATACACGTATTTGCAGCCCGGTGCGTGCTTCTTTTCCAGCTAATCAGTGATAGTTCGAAGTATATCAAGGTCTCATCGGTAAATGTTGTCGAACCCTAGCGTGTCCACGAACAGGTAGCGTTTCCCAGTAAGGTCCACTCCAAACTCCCGAATGCCTTGCGTGCAAGATTTGAGACCGCCCGCTCCGAAATCTTCCCTACTGCCAATAAGTTTGTTGATGAATTATTAAGTGTTATTTGTAACGGCTCGGACGTAACAGAGTTTTTGCTCACGTTGCTTTTCCCTGATCCCATCAGACCCATTACTCTGTAAAGGAGTAAATGTAGTCAGTGTCAAGTGACGTCTGCGGCACCGACGTACGCGATAATGATGTCCGGAGTATTATCCTTGGCCCTTCCAAACATTCTGAATACTTAGAGAGGCGCTTCGTTGCGAGTGAGATAAAGCCGTACCGTGCGCAATGCACTGATCGTAATTTATCCTTCCACGTACTCAAACACATGTAGGTGCTGACCTCAAGTGTTCCACATGTTCCGGGTCGGAAAGCATTGGTCCTCGGAGTCTTTCATTTGCCACCGTTGGCGTCATTGATCAGGGCATTTGATTAATGGGAGGCACCTAGCCACATCTCAGACGAGATTAGTGCTTTGACCAGAGAGAAGGCCGTTTACAATCAATCACCGACCCCGTATATGCAGAAAATGACTGCCGCTGACTGCATCGTGCATCAGAAGGCGCAGTAAGGCTATCACGCAATGACCAGGTGCGATTTCTGTCAACGATTCCGAGATGAATGACGATTTCATGTACTCAACCATGGGTGCACAATTTGGCGCCCACATCGATACCGTCTGGAGCACGATGGAAACGATACAGCCATGGAGGTTACTGGAAAAAAGCTGGGAGATAGACGTAAGCAATAGATGTGAACTATGGGGAGCACCTACTTGAACGACATGAAGAACTATTAGACACCTGTCATATGGCGGTCGGCACGTTTACGCGTGAAGTCATCAAACGTTTGCGTACTGATGTGTGATTCTATTTGACTGCGACAATACTTAGCATTGATACCTACATTTCGATTCAGTGAGCCCTCCTCAGTTAACAGGTCTCTGGATGGCTGGATGGGTTCTCTTCGGATAGGGTGCCTAATATTATCGAATTATATATTCTCCCATTCTCCGCAATACCATACAACTTCCAGTCTTTGAAGCCCTCCTCCGTCGACACGGACGCCCACTTCGACTTGAGAAGCCCGGAGCTCTGCGAGGCCGACGCAGAGTAAAGTGCGGTGACGTGCTAGAAGAGGCGTTATTCGTGTCTTTGCTTTGTCTCACATGATGACAACAACTGGCACTTGTTGAACGAGGCGGAACAGTCGATATGGCATGGGATGACTTTCATATGGAGAATGCACCGACTGGAATGGCGCAGTATGCGTAGCGACTGTGGTGTGCACTGTGCACAGACTACACGTGACATTTTTTTTTTCGAGGAACGCTTAGACGAGGTAATTGATGGGGAACGTAGCTTCACGGAGAAATCGCTGAAGTTTCCGCTGGCTGGCTCATTGTCGGGTACTGTGACGACATTTCCTACTTGCTATTCGTCGGAGTTGTGTCGGACAGACGGGACCGCCTCCGGCAAGCTCTGACTCAATTGAATATATTGCTTATTTACCGAATTCAGGATCGAACGGCCGTAGTTAGCCCACCTTAGCTTTCAATTTCCGTCGACGGTGTCATGTCATTGCAGCACTCGACGCCGCAGTCATTGCCCGAAGACTACGCTATCGTGTCGCACTTCAACGAGGACGTTGGCCAGGCTAACCTTCCAACCATCACCGACGAAGAAGCCGGGCCTTCTCATCCGCGAGCTATCCCAATCAGACGAACCAGTCAACGAACGATGAACAACGTCTCCGAGCGCACTCCGCTCCTCCAGCAAAGCCCACCCATACCCTGCATCCACGAAACTGTCGACGAGAATGGTTACACCGAGGTTTCTGTCGAGGCGTCTCCTTCATCCAAAATATATCGCGAGGAACTGGGCGTCCTCATTCGCTACTCCCTTCCAGTCTTCGCGTGCGTAACTCCTTCCGCGCCCCCACATTTACTCATCTCACTGTCACAGCACGCACCTCTTTGAGTACTCCTTCATCTTTGCATCCGTCGTCTCCATAGGGCATCTATCCACTATTGCTCTCGCTGCTGCCACTCTGGGCAGTATGACGGCGTCTGTTACAGGTTATAGCATCGTGCAGGGCTTGGCTTCCACGCTCGATACACTCCTCCCTCCTGCGTGGACGTCGGACACCCCACACATGGTCGGTCTTTGGACCCAGAGAATGGGTAAGCCGTCGGGTCCTGTCCCCCCTGGCTCCATTGCGTTAACCTCTTATCAAAGTTCTCATGACTTCATTTGCGCTTGCCGTGCGTATCAGTTCCACTCCACATTCACATGTGATCACTGACCTCGACTAGCCCATACTCGTCGTCTGGTTCAACGCTGAGCCAATTCTTCTGCTGCTCAAGCAAGACCCCGAGGTAGCACGCCTCGCTAGTATTTACTTGAAATATGCATCGTGGGGGCTTCCTGCGTATACCTTCAATTGCATATCCAGGTATGTTATCTGCAAGCTGGCCATCTCCCTCCTGGTAACCCTTTCCAGGCGGTATTTCCAGTCACAAGGTCTCTTCGCCGTCCCGACAAGGATCATAGTCGTCGTTGCGCCCCTTAACGCTTTCCTGAATTGGTTATTCGGTACGCACCGGTCCGTCATCCGATCAACACGTGGTTGACCATATTTTTCAGTGTACCCACTTGGCTTGTCGTTCCCAGGTGCACCGATCGCAACTGCCCTGTCCTTCAATCTGGTTTCTTTTGCATCCATTGCCTATGCCTACTTCTTCGTCCCACGCACTGCTTGGTGCCCGATTGGTCCTAGCATATGGCGCGGGTGGGGCGTACTCCTCCGGTTAGGTGTCGCAGGAGTCGGTAAGTCGCGGTTCCAAGTTCACGGATACGAGAACGTTCGTGACTGACAGACACAGGTCAAACTGCATCCGAATGGTGGAGCTGGGAGCTTATGGGGTGTGAGTGATGCTTTTCATCCATCATGTAGGTCCACTGAACAGGGCATCTCTACCTCAGTGGCAGCCAGTTTGTGGGTATTCGCATCTAACCTTGACTCGCTCTTGAATGACAAGCTGAACCGGCGACCTGTGGTTCAGCTTAGGTCCTGTTCCGCTGGCAGCGCAGTCCGTGCTTCTCCTATCAGCTTCCTGCACGTTTCAGGCACCCTTTGCGTTGGGTGTCGCGACGTCGGTACGGTGAGTTGTTCACAGATCCTTGTGTTTCGGTCGGTGTCCGAACTGAGGCATCTTCCTCATGGTGAATGGCAGGATCGGCAACCTACTCGGTCAGGGTAATTCGCGTCGAGCTGGCCTTGTCGCGAACACTTCGCTCTTCATGGCCGTCGCCACGGCTGGCGTTTGGAGGTGCGCCTCATTCGGATCTTCTTTTGCGTTTATGTTGATACACGACTCTTCTTGGTATTGGTATTGACTTGCCTCGTCCTTGGTTGCGTGTGGCAATCCTACGCCTTCATTCATTTATCTGTGTTTGCGCACTCAGCGCTCTCTTCCTCGTGTTCCGTCACAAGTGGGGATACCTGTTCAATGACGACCCTGATGTTGTCCGCCTCGTTTCTTCCATTCTCCCGATAGCAGCGCTTTTCCAGGTATTCGACGGCACGAACGCTATCGCAGGTGGGGTCTTTAGGGCAAGGGGCATGCAGGTACGTGAACTTGAATACAAATAATGCGTAGTCCTTTGAACAATTTGGCATCTCTGTTTCAGATAACGGGTGCGTTGTTGAACTTGAGGTGGGTCGTTCGTCCCTGTATGAAACAAGCAGAAGCTGACGTGTCCTCCCGCCGACACCGCTTCACATCACCGTCTCGTAATATCATGCACGTTCGTTGCCCAGCGCATATTACGTCCTTGGTATCCCGCTGGCTCTCCTCCTCACTTTCCACTTCGGATACAACTTGTCTGGGCTCTGGTTCGGGCTGACTGCTGCGCTGGTGTACGGCTCCGGAGTTGGAGTGTGGCTCGGAGTCTTCAGGGCAGATTGGGAATCCGAGGTCGAGAAGGCCAGGGGAAGGGTTGGAGCGAAAGGGAGTGATGGAGAGGTTCATTAGGTGGGCGTGATGGGAGAGAAGAAGGTTGAGAGTCGGTTTGCGAGCGCTGATAGAAATATGGGAGGAGGGACCAAGAAAGACAAAATGGGATGAGACTTCTGTGGATGCCGACGAAGCTCCGTTCGTCATCCGAGCGCGCAAATACATAACCATCACGATGCCAACGCAAGAATGGATGCGTATAATGTACGTCACGTTTATCCCGTTTATCATCACGAATATGGTCAAGAGTCTTGAATGTTGGTGGGCCCATGACATGGTGAGAAACGACTCGTTTTCGGTGCCGATAGATCAACATAACTGGACTACATATACTTACGGACATCCGATCCTTCGCATTTGCTCGGTCCACTAGTTGGATGGGACATCCCAAAGGTCACTACTGGTAGATATGTATGTTAAATTTGCCCATATGTATATCTATTTCTGTATCTGGAGGCTGGGCGCTTCGGTTCCTGCTGACCACACGTCGCCTGCGGAGGACTTCACGTTGCAGGCGGTATCCCTCAGCGATAAGGGAGGCAAAGCCGACGGTTGTCGTGGATCTGATTGAAGTAGTAATCCCCACTCTTATGAATAGGAAATGGACGGGGAAGGAAGAGTGACCAGGGATCGCAAAACCTCGGTATGTAATTTAAACTCGATGAACCTCCCAAGGTTAACAAAGCCCGCACCCTTGGCCCTTGAACCCGTTTGTCAGGATCGGGAATCATATCCACCGTGGGGTTGTAGTATCAGGCTGTATTATTCGACCTGATCGAGCCTCGCGAAGTGGGGCCACAGAGTAGATAACGGCGAACTCCAACGAATGGCCGATTTCGAGCTGGTATGTCTGTCTTCTCATGTGTAATGCTCTCGAAGCACAGTAATGACACAAGCGCCCGACTCACTGCGCGCTTTCCGCTTGACGCAGTGAGGTTACGACGCGAACCGAAGCTCACCTGCCTTTGAGTTGCGACAGAAGTTCACTCGTAGTCCTTCGACTTGGTAAGTAGTGAGTTAGCGCTTGCGGCAGAGTGTTGCTGTTGTACCTATCGCATGAAACATTCCCGATTGAGCCAGATATGGCACAGTAAGGAAATGGACTTGAACCGCCTCATCACCGTGCCACAGCGTGGACCCAAGTTGTTTCTGGTTCTGTGACAGGAACAGCCGGTGATACCACAAGTTGACGACTACCGCTGGATCTGGATCGCCTTCTAGACAGCATCACGATTGGGCGCGGGGGTGAATCAACGTTCAAGCTAGTCCGGGTGGTGCACGCACGAAGGAGTCGAAGCAGTTCCGTTTTCTACTAAACAAAACTTACCTATTAGTTGGCAGAACTATCACCCCACATCCACGGATCGAACCCTCTTGCAAAAGAGGTGGAACGGCAGCGCCATCGGGGTAATGCCAAGAATATGATACGCTATTAATGTACAAGGCTAGAAAGATGCAGTACAACCAAACCCTTGCAAAATCATGGTGAACGAATCGGGATACATGAGACATGCTGCGTAAAGAAAGGTGATGGTGGTGGTAAGGGAATCTTAGCTGACTTGTCTGCTGCGGCGGGACTTATTAACGGTATTGGAGCGCTCCAAATTGGACTTGAGCGACCGCACCGCATGCACAATTTCGCCTGATTTTTGTTTAAAGAAGGCAATAGTCGCATCAGCGCCATGCCGGAGGACAGGACCTAAAATCGAACACCGACATCGTCGAAACACGTACCTGCAAGTTTGGGCGTGTCCGCCTCAAAGTCGTACCGCTTGTTCCTGCTGTCGCGCTGGACGACGATCTTGAACAACGACGCAGATTTTTGGGATTGCTGGCACACGACCACACTCTTAACGTGGAAGGACACGGTTTTGCCGCTGTCGAAGACGTTTTTGGCTTTGTTGGCAGCTGGCATGATCTAAAACCAACCGACTCGTGAGAAGGCTGGTCGTGAAGATGAAGAGAGGGAGACGTACGTGAACGTAGACACCGTCAATGGCGAACGTACGTTCTTGACGAGCAAGCATAGGAGTTTTGCGGTAGACTGTGTATCGCTGGAAAGAATACTTCTTTATTCAATGCGTTCGCGGCGCTGAATAACGCTCACCTTGTATGCTGTCGTGTAGTCTGCTGCTGCACCCAACTGCATCTCAGGTACGTCAGAGATCCGTTTGAAAATCGATGCTGGAGAACCATGCGTCAATATTTTGACCGAAAGACAAGAGAAGGACTGTACAGACCATTTGGGTCAGTCGTCCGTGTACCGCGACTCTCAGGTTCAATGCCCAGTTGTGGGAGCATCGATCTCTTGACCAAGGTCAACTCGCGCTTCCCTTCCAACGACGCGACGGTACGGTCGAGGTAGATAAGGATATTTAAATCGTTGAGAATCAGCGCGTAGTCCTTCGGATTCGCCAGCTTGCGTTTCCGGCAGACAACTTCAAGGGCTTCCTGCATGTACATGCCCGCGGAACTGTTAGAAATGCATGAGGGTGATTTCAGCACTAAATCGGGAATATATGGCCCATGGGAAAACCTACACGGGTATGGTCGTCGAGACATGGCCAGCGTCAGCGGTATCCGCAACTTTGATACGCAAGAATATAGGTGGCCCATGACCAGTTGATGGACCAAGTGACGAGGATAAGACTGGGGTGGAGCTGAACAGTGTGCTCGCTTCCGCCCCAGGGACAGAAGGCGGTACGAGCCCTGTAGCAGGCAAAGCACCCCTCCCGGGAGCCGCAACAATCCGTGATGGATGGCGCTGGATCTTGCCTTCAAGTTGCTCATTTTGTTGAACTGGGAGGCATCAGTGTAGGCATTGAGAGGGGAGGGGGAATACACACTCTGAGTTGGGGTTGCGCCTATGATTGCGAATGCCTCAAAATTGAACTTGGAGATCTTCCCAGTTCTGTCGGGTGCTGCAAACGGACAGTTGTCAGAAACACTCCAACGCAGGTATGAGGTCGCACGTACGAGGAAAATCCTCATCAACCTCCCCGTCATCCTCGGCGATACGCATCACCCAACCCACAGCAGACAACTTTGGATCGTTTGCACCAACGCCCTCGTTCAACTTCGGTAGCCAATCCTCTTCCCAATAACTCCACAATGCAAACCCAATAACTTCCTCGACAGTAGCATCTTTTCTGACGTTCAAAACCATGGCCTCGCCTTTTGGCTGGCGTGCGTGCGGGAAGAATACTTTGACATCCATGGCTGCAGTCTCTCCACGACCTGAGACAGCGGCATACAGCTCGCTGAAAGGATTAGATGATCCAACAGAAGAGGCGAGCATCATGGTCAAGGCAGAGACCTGTGGACGTGAAGAGTGCACTGGGTGTCGAGTGAATATCATCTCTGAGGGGTCCGCGTCAACCACGGGTTGAGAAATCGAAGCACCCCTCCTACGAGTCTCTATTCTGGGAGGGTTTACCACCATATTCTGGTTTTGCGGCGGAGGCGGTTTGACGATCTCGAAATGACAGTCCACGTCTTCCGTGGTGTCAGTATTCGAGTGATCGTCGTCGGTACCAAGTCCCTCGGAAACAGGACTGAGTCGAGAACGCGAGATTGCAAAGGATGTCGACACCATTACTGACGGTTGCGTTACGGATGGTGTACAAGATAGTATGGAAAGGACATCCGAAGGGGTATCTAACCCCGGGGTGCGCGTAGCTGCAAAGTCACTACTTGACGATGAGACGTGTGTAAGCCCGGACTGCCAGAAAACTTACGGGTCAAATTCGTCTTCCTCGTCCATGTCATCTGCGATCTGATCAGTGTCAGAGTCCTCGTCGTTCTCTTCCTCAGCCGTTTCACTCTCGCCCTCAGAGGATGACAATTCTGGGTTCAAATTCCTTGAGACGACAGAAGGTGGTTTCTGTGCGCCTGGTGGTTGTCCACGACGTGCCATCATGCGTAGCCGACGCCTGGCTTCCATTTCTTCCGCTCCTTTGAATTTTGGTACGAATTGAGCTTCCTTTGCTGGTGGTTCCGGTAGGGCAAGCTCTTCTTTGGGCGCCGGTGGAGGTGGAGGGTTCCTGGCCAAGTGAGAGGCACGCTTGGAGTTGGACAAACGTCTCCCATTCACTCTCATACCAAGTGCACCGGATCTGTTGCCCATGATCGTCTCGTGGTGTTTGAGACGAGGTGTGCCCGTGGGTCCAGTCGTCTTGGAAGGTTCCTCCGTGTCCGTTTCATCGTCTGATATTGGCGGACTAGAAGGGTACTCTAACTCCGGCCATCGTTGTGGGTCAGCAAGAGATGCAGCAAGGATGTATGGATTAGAAGTATAGGATGGACTGAACGAGATGATACGACCGCCATATTGATCGTCGACGTTGCGGAGATAAGACAGTCGCAGACTGTGTACCAAATATCTGTTACCTGCATCAGCAGACTTCCACGATAGAAAGACTCAGACTCACCCTGGGTCGTTGACCAGCGACATCACCCTGCTGGCACTCGGTCGCTACAGTAAGCCTCGGATAATACTCCTGAGTGACTTGACCAAACACGGACCAAATAGTCCGGCATGCATGGACGTCGGGCCGCTCAAAATCCCTTTGAATCACGCGAGTCCGAGGTTTCGGTGTGTGCACTTTCCTGCGATGGTCTGGTAAATACCACGCAGCATCGTCACATCAGACATTTTGTTGTCATATCAGTGTATCCGACTATAGATCGTATGTAAGTGAGGCACCACGTTGTCGGGGCGCCCCGCGACACGTTTTTTCATGCGAGTCTTCGGCCAGCTCAATTTCCTTGTACTGAATCACGTATATACTTATCGATTGTCTGTCCTCGATATCGATCATGTGTCCACCCCTGCTGTCATTGTTCTCGAAGGGAGGAAGAAGGGCGCGGCGGGTGATTGTGTACACGTGACCCGACGCGCGCGTGTTTCTTTGTAGTTATTTGGTGTAGATGGTTGAAAATGGGTAATGCCGGATTTACTCGCCGCCATCTACCATCTCCCTTGGACTCATCGAGTGTCTGTCTCGTAAAATATTCCCTTTACTTTGCTGGGTAGCAGTCCCCCTTCATGACTTCCAACATACCCGTAAGTTTCCAAGCTTTCTGGGTGAAAATCCTACTTACCGTTATGACCAGACACGGCGTGTCACCCGGCAATTCCGCACAACGGCCCAGAAGGATAGCGAAAATGCCACAGCTCGTGTTACTCGCCCAACGACACGCTCAAAGCCACCCTCGAATTCTGGTGCACCAGCCCCCACCTCCATTGCATCCAGCCGATTGACCGCTCCGACTCTTGCCTCAAGGGCTAAAGCGGTCGGCAAGGACGAGAACAAGGTAGATCACACCGCACAGGGCAAGCGGAAACGCGAGGCGTTAGGCGAAGTAACAAAGAATACCACCAAGAATGTCGCAGTGGCCTCTAAGGACTCCAAGGCTGAAAAGTTTGACGGTGTCGTCATCAAGACTGCAACCAGCGTCCGCCAGCCATTACGTACTGTGGCAGGTCCTACAACCCGACGTGCTGCCAGAGGCGTCCCGGTTTCATCACAGATACACCCTTTGGAAGAGGTAAAGGAAGATATCAAGGAGGAGGCTAAAAATGCTCCAATATATGTACAACCACCTGGAACAAAGATGGCCGTCGAGGATGACCGAGTATTTAAGAAACGGAGAACGTCCTCTGATGTGCCAGATGATGTCAAGTCTTTTGACGAGCAAGACCGGCACGAGGTAGCTCAAGCTCTGGAACTCGGCGTCGAAAGCGGACCGGAAGCGAACCCGGACGGTGACGACTGGGACGACCTCGATGCAGATGACGCTGACGACCCGCTCATGGTTAGCGAATACGTTGTTGAAATTTTTCAATACATGAAGCAGATCGAGGTACGATCACCGTCTCCCGTCCACGTGCCATTTTGAACGTAACTACTTTCAAGTTGACTACGCTTCCAAACCCCGACTACATGTCGTGTCAGAAGGAACTCGCTTGGTCCATGCGTGGCATTCTGATCGATTGGCTAGTCCAAGTTCACGCCCGTTTTCGTTTACTTCCAGAAACCCTCTTCCTCTGTATCAACATTATTGATCGCTTCCTTTCCGCCCGCGTCGCATCGCTAGCGAAGCTCCAACTGGTTGGTATTACATGTCTACTAGTCGCAGCGAAGGTCGAGGAAATCGTTGCCCCCTCCGTCTCACACTTCCTCCACTGTGCCGATTCGTCGTACACAGAAGCAGAGATTCTCCAAGCAGAGCGTTATGTCCTTAAGACACTTGACTGGAACCTCAACCATCCCAATCCCATGCACTTTCTGAGACGTATCAGCAAGGCCGATGACTACGACGTCAAGGCACGAACAGTGGGAAAATACCTCCTTGAAGTTGCCGCGCTCGAGTGGAGACTCCTTGCTACACCGCCCTCGTTGGTTGCCGCCGCCGCCATCTGGTTAGCCAGATTGATATTAGGTAATGACAAATGGGTATGTTTTGATACCTGTGTCCCCCAACGGTCCTCATACGCACGCAGACGCCTAACTTGGCTCACTACTCGTCGTATGCTGAGAGCTCACTCATACCTACTGCCAACATGATGTTGAATTACATCTTGAAGCCAATACGTCACGAGTCTTTCTTTAAGAAGTATGCTGGGAAGCGCTATCTCAAGGTATGAAATCAGTCAGTACGTCCAACCCGGGGAACTCACCCGGAATAGGTCAGCGTATGGGTACGTGAGTGGGCGCTTGAACGGTGGGAAGAGGGAGCGCAGGTCTCACTGGCCCAAGATTTATCTAAACTTAAGGCGTTGAATCGTGCCGAGAGGGCCCGGCAAGAAGCGGCTGGTGTGCATGGGGGCCCGGACGACTCATAGCGACGCGCGGGTCGCATCAACTTGAGTCTCGACTACCTCTTTCTTAATGGCTTCTCACAACGAAACCAATCATGCAACTTCAAAGGATACCTGCAAACATCACGCATTCTATCACCATCCAATATTTCATTCACGATCCACTGTGCAACCTCCACATCCTCACTTACACTTCTAGCCTGTCTTATTTTTTTTTGAAAAAATGTTATCCATTCGTCTTATGGTAACTTCCATACTCTGCCCTTGTGTATGCTGGTCCCCATGCGTACGTCGCTTCGCCCTCTCGCTGGTCCTGTCTCCCTGCTATGTAAGCTTGTCATCCGCGATCGATTCAGGCGCCACCACGTTCCTCTCCGATATCGCTGCGCTGCTACCAGTCTCAGTGTTGTTTGGTCTTCCGACGTGTATGCCCGTGGGCGCGTCTCGTCTCATCCGCGATACCTCCCCGCCTAATCTATCTATGCTCCTCACTATGACTCCCCCATTCATCATTTCACTGCATACCATACCAGCAAACAGCACACGTCCGTACGTTGAGTTTCGTTTTTCGTTGTCGTCATCGTCGGATCGATCCCCAAGGGTAGCCATCGTCATTGCCATTTCCATACCTTCTTCATTATACAACTATTCAGGATCGTCTTGGCGGGGATTTTTCTATTCCTCTCTGCCTCTTTTATGGCCTGTGATATATGCATTTGATGAGGTGTATCTGTTAGAAGAAAAGTTATAATTGCATTTCGTGGAATTCTGGCGCGCCAACTCCTGAGACACAGTTCATGTGATGGTTAGTTACCACCTGCGTTGAGCATCGATGAACCATGCGGAGCGTGGATGATTCAGAGGTCTCCGCAAGACTTAGTTCTCGAGTTGTCTACGTCGTTTCGGAGGAGCTAGTTAAGGCAAGTTCGACGTTCGCATTGAAACCCATTCCTAGTTGCCAGTCGAGGGCATGATCCACGACGATGAGTCAGGGTGTTGCTAACCTCCCGCTGGCTAGGCGTCTTCGCTCCTACCGTCAAACAAGAACAGGTCGTTTTTGGTTCATTCGTTGGCAACTGCTCTATGCCAGTTCAAGGCCACGAACCCAGAGAGCGGACAGAAATACTTGCGAGTGCTACGTCCCCGCCGAGCAACCGCGCGGGAACTACTAGTATACCATACTCGCGACTATCTCGAGTATGCACTCAACCCATCAAGAGACTATCAAGACCAGTCCCAAATTGCCGAGTTTGGACTCGAAGACGTGCGCTCATGAGTTCTACCGGCCGATGTGTGACTGACTCAGTGGCATGTAATGTCCGTTTGCAGGATTGTCCCCCTTTTCATAACATGCATGAATACATTCAACTGGTGGCGGGTGCAACGTTGACTGCGGTAGAAGCGCTTAAGGACGACGTATGCGACATCGCCATTTGCTGGGACGGCGGAAGGTCGGGGCCCATCTCTTTGCTTTTTTTGCTATCGACGTTGAAGACAGGACAATAACACCTGACTCTGATCTTCAAGGCATCACGCCCAGAAGTCCAAAGCGTCTGGGTTTTGTTACGTGGCTGATTGCGTCCTCGCCATTTTGGCTTTGAAGAAGCGACCGCCGGCGATTACTACTGACACGCTGCCAGCGACGCGAAAACCGCGCGTGATGTACGTCGACTTGGACGTACATTTTTCCGATGCTGTTTCTCAGGCGTTTTATAATGCGAGTTCAACGGCGTCATCCCAGATATTGGTAACTGGTGTGATTCCTTTGATTATTCGGAGGCGTTCTTAAGCTCTGTAGACGTTGTCGATTCACTACACTTCCCCGGGATTCTTTCCTCCCTCATTTCTCTCTGATCTGTCGAACCCCGACGATCCCACATTCGATCCGTTCACTCTCTCACTGCCTCTAAAAGCTGGTGCTTCGAACCGGACGTTTGCTCGAATATGGCCAATCGTCAATGGAATCGAGAACACCTTCAATCCCGATTTCATCGTGATCCAGTGTGGAGTGGACGGTTTAGCTGGTGATCCTGTGGCTACCTGGAACTGGTGCCTTGGCGGCGAAGGATCCTTGGGGAGTTGGCTTGAGAAGATGCTACGTCAGTGGCGAGGTAAAAAGCTACTTCTGGGCGGTGGTACGTTGACCTTTCTTCCCGTTTGTTTCTCTGGTGTTGGGAGAATAAACCGATAATCAAGGAGGTTACAATTCCGCGAATGCCGCACGCGCATGGGCATATTTGACTTCCATAGCAGTAAGTGGTCTCCATCTGCCTTAAAATCAATTAAATGAGGTCGACACTGTGTGTCAGATGGGAAACCCACTCCCCCCAGACACGGATATACCAGAGCATCGTGCTCTTCCGTTGTACCAGCCATCCTTTACGTTGGACGTCCCGGCTGGTAATATGCAAGACGAAAATTCAGAGGAGTATCTGTTGGAAGTGGAGCGATGTTTCGAGCGGGTTCGAGAGGTATTGAATTGTAGGTTGACCTGTGGTGCGGGGTCTTTATGAGAGTTCGTGGGTATGGTTGCTAGCTGTCCGTAGCGTAGAGCTCGAGTAAATTCTTACTGCATCATCGCGTGGTAAGTTCATTTGCGAACCACTACGGCTGACACGTATCTTTATTACTACTGCTACATACCATTACCATCTGGTCGAACACTCCAAATTGTTGGTCAGGCTGGCCAGCTTGTTATGTCGCCCTAAACCGTGTACAATATTTCTCAAACTCTCATTCCGATCTTTTCGTCCAACGCCTCGCAGGCACGCACATTCGATGCTCTGGAGCACATCTGTTTTGAGTACACTTTCGTCCGACACGGAGCCTTCCGTCGTCATCGCATTCGACTCAGCCAAGTACCTCTTCAACGTTGGGGAGAATACTACCAGATCCTATCTACAGAGTCGGCAAACATGGAGGAAGACCAAGGGACTCTTTCTAACCTCCATCAGCACTCAGAGGACGAGCGGGCTTCCAGGTGCGGGGATCACCAAACCGGTTGTTGCAAGCTGGTACACGACCCTAATCGTTTTTTTAGGTCTCCTCATGACGTTCGCGGATGCTGGGCGGTCTCAAGTTCGGGTGACGGGTCCATCTGGACTTTTACATCTCATCGCGAGCATGCGAAGGTACACTTACCGGTGAGTTATTCTCCGATGTCTGGAGCTACACCTACCAAGCATTAGCGTTGTCTCGAAGTGAGAACCTGGATGTCACGCCATCCGAAGTCCCGCTTGTCCCAGATGATCAACCTGTGTACAAGGATGAAAACATAACCGTATTTGCTCTGCCTATCAATCCAACACTGGAAGAATCTCAGGACGAAGACGTGTTGGGCTGCTCCGACGACGCGGACAGACACTCCAAGGTACTAAAACGGAAACGAGACACGTCTCCTGAGCGTCCAGTAAAGCGAGGTTCGAATTCCAGAACGGGTCCCGAACCCGAACCATCCGTTGCCATAGACGAGTTGATGGAGAGGTCGGATTTCGATCCTACTTCGTTGAAAGGAGATAGAGCTCAGGCGTGGCGACGACATATCGTGAAGCTTATGTTCCCCGCCACTCAAGCTCCCCAGTCAACCGGGAACGGTGACAAAAACCAAAAAGGTAAACGAAAGGGGAAGGAAGACACAATCAAGCCCAGCCCAGACGAGCACCCAAGCACTGGATACGTCCAGCAACCTCTCGGTCTCAAACGCTCCCTTCCCGCCCCAGACCGTTCTTTAGTAGGTTCCTCTGATCAACAGCTAAGACCCACACTTGCATACGCCATACATGGACCTCGTATACGGGGCAAGTTTGATGCACAAAAGGCCGAAGCCCTCGGCCTCAAGCAGGGACCATTGCGTGCAGTCCTGGCTCGAGGACAGACTGTCACCGTCCAGGTCGATGATGGTTGTGGTAATCTCTTCGACCGCGAGATCAAACCGTCGGACTGCATAGGTGAAGGAACGCCTCCCGGAGTAGGTGTGGATCCCGCTTCTCGTTTTTCTTTAACCTGAGAGTTGTAGATCGTGTTGCTGCTGGACACACCAACGCTAGCGCATATCCCAGATCTCCTAGCCGGATTCGCTGATGGTGGTCCGTTTGCCAAGTACCGGCAGCCAGAATCAAAGGACCATGATGTACGGGTGATTCATCACCTTTGCGGGGACGGTGTTCTTGAAGATGAACGATATAGAGCCTTAATGAACGAGTTTGGACCCGACGTACACGTGAGTGGATAACGAACGCCTGAAATCTATTCCTTACGCTGCTTAGCATGTGGTTGCTTCGCGCAGATACTTACCAGACCCGGTCACGTTCACCAGCGCCGCGTACAGCCAGTTGCGGCTGAACCAGCTTGATTCAGATATATTTCCTACACCGAAGTTCACTTTGGGTGCACAGAAGCCCTTAGAGGGTACGCCATGATTACTCTTATTCTACCTTATCAATTTTGTGAAACTTTGTTGACGAATCTGCGAAGGTGTAACAGGACTACCTGCTGGGACACTTGCTATGCAAGCAGGCCTATCTGTATCTATTCATCCCCCACGAACGCCTGCGCAGGATGAGAACACTCGAAAATTCGATCTTTTCCATCCGGCTGTTTGCTCGGACTCTTTGATAAAACTCCCCGATCCCATTCTCTCTTCGTTTTCCCGGGCTTGGGCTGTCGTACAGTCTTTCAGTGGTGATCCTGAGGCGGATAAAATACCAGGTAAAGACGTGGTGGTCTGCACATTGGGCACCGGCAGTGCCATACCAAGCAAATTTAGAAATGGTGAGTCGGCGATGGGCAACTCATACTCGATGTATATCTGATAACCGTAGTCTCCGCTACACTTATTCACATCCCAAAACATGGCTACCTTCTTCTTGATGCGGGTGAGGGAACTTGGGGTCAGCTTGTGCGCAAGTTCGGAAGAGACCCATCGTCGTCTTCCAACGTTTGGCAAATGTTGCGCGAGCTCAAATGTATATTTATAAGTCATATTCATGGAGATCATCACATCGGACTTGCCAAGCTATTGGCAATGCGACAACGCGTAAGTAGTTATATATTCACGGGCGAACGTTTCGCAGCTCATTCTTCCCGTATAGTTGGATCCACCCTCAAAAGAACCACTGTATCTGGTTGCCAACCATACCGTCTTCCAGTACCTACGTGATTATGATAGCCTCGAGATGCTCGGCCTTCAAACTGGCTCCAACAATCCCGTCATACTAGTACCGGTGGATGCTATCCACTGGTTAAAATCTTCCCCTTCGGAGGGGTCTAACCGCAACGGATCCCGGCCATGGTGAATCAGTTTTCTCCAATGTTTACTCGACGGGCACTCAACGGTACGAACAGGTACGCAGCCGTTCATGCAGATCTGTGCGCGTCCCTTGGATTGCGAAGTCTGCAGACAGTCGATGTAGAGCACCGTACGTTGTGTCACGGTTTGATCATCAAACATACAGATGACTGGAGCATCGTGTAAGTTTCATTGTTTAAGCCATCACTTCCTTGCGAGCCTCTGATTTGCGTGGTAGGTATTCCGGCGATACTGTTCCCGTGCATCGACTAGTACAAGCGGGTCAGAACGCGACGCTCCTCATCCACGAAGCGACGATGGCAGATGACGAAGCAGACAAAGCACGGGCTAAGATGCACAGCACTGTCGGTCAGGCTATCGACATCGGGAAACAGTATGGTTCAACCGATATATTTACATTCCGTGATAACTGACGCGCCGAAAACTTAGAATGAATGCTTATAGTATTCTCCTCACTCACTTTTCGGCAAGATATCCGAGTATGCCACAGTCGATGCTCACGAACTACGCGCCTGGAGAGCCGATCGTCGCGCTCGCCTTTGATCATGCGAACGTCCGTATCGGCGACATGCGGAAGATGCATGCATACATGCCCGCTATAGAACAAAACTTTGCCGAACTCGACGACGACGACGACGCCACCGCGCAGGTGGCCGAAGTCGACATTACATGACGATTATCATTCAATATAATAGTAAACCTAGGAGTTACCGCATAATGATTCTAGAGATGCAATCACACCACGCGCTATTTCCTCCCCGCTCTTATCCCAGGAACCATTCTGCCGGCCTCTGGAATCCTGAGAGCCTGAAGAAGTTATCCCTTCATTCAGAGAGGTCGCTGTTTGCTTATATGAATCGAGGAACGTGTGGCAGTGGCAAATCAAAGATCTGAGCTTGGCAGACGATGATTCGCCGGATAGCGCAACTAAGACGACATCGAGGCTCGCTTTGTTACCTTTCATTAGTATGCCAAGAAGGACGGCCGTATAACCACGAAGGAAGACATTCTCTGGAGGAGTGTCTTCATCTGTTGACGTGTGTTGCACGTAGAGCGCGGTGAGACCGTGTAAGATGGACTGCCTCTCTGGACACTGACACGCCCGGATACATGAGCGGTTTCCAGGACAAAAAGGATTGATTACTGCCAAAAATAGAGTAGGCAATCGCATGATCCAAGTAAAATAGGCTTACACTGCTCTCTACAAAGGCTTGACACCTTTTCACTCATGGTGGCCCAGTTCATCAGTAGGCCCAATGCAAGGCACAGAAGGTCGAAGGTTTCACCGCCAGGGTGATCTCCTTCACTCTGTAGCCATTTCGCTTGAGACTGTATGGCCACCAAAGCCACGAAGGGGAGAGCATATTCTTCAACAAGCGTCGCCTCACACCACGAGAGGTCCCCGTGTGAGAGTAGAGTGAGCGCTCGCAGCGCTCCGCACAGACATTTCCACGCTCCCGTCCCAAATCAGTCAAATGACAACAAGGGGCAATCAATGCACTCACCTAGAATACGTTCGTCTTCGCTCGCGCTCCCGCGTAGCTGGACTTCAGAGAGGACACAAAGAGACAAAAACTTCGATGCCAACCCATCAACACATGCTGCACGAAAGACTGCAGCTCGGTCGTCCTCCAAGTCTGGTGCTGACCACTGGCCAAGTAGAAATGAGTCCACGAGGCGCAAACACGATTCCAAGTGTTCGAGGGATAGCGCCACGGAACAGAGTTCGCTGGGAACGGGTAACAGGGGCAATCCTGACAAGTAGGCTGTGATACGAGGTTCTACCAGGCTAAGCTCCGTCTCCAGATTAGCGAGTATGGGATCCAAGTGTCGAACAGCAAGAGCAGTGGGAAGCACAGCTAGTGTGTGGGAAATCAAGAAACGAACGGAAGGCTGAAAAAGATCCAGTGAGGCATGTGCAAACATACAGTCCAGTCTATGCCTACCTGAGACTGCGACCCCTCATACAATTCCTTCGACACCATGTCCGATAGCTTTTTCAACTACGCGCGAAAGTTAGTTATTCCTCTGCGACATGAACATACAGGGAAAATGTGAATACCCACGACAAGAATTTCTGTCCTCGAAATCCCACACGATTTGAAGTCCGTCACACGCGCGTTCGCAGCAGCGAGAGAAAGCACGTCGGTTTTGTCACGAAGCGAAACAAGAATGTCGACGAGAGTATCAACAAAATCGGGGCGCCGTGACACATCTCCGAGGGTATGCGGGTCCCTAGCGGCCAAAGCCGCAAAAAATGACAAAATAGCATCGAATATCTAAGGGTGACCTCAGAAATACCTATAGGTCAGAGGACTCAGTACCTACTTTGTCACTCACTCCACCCCGTGATGTCGACAGCTTGTCCCATGTCAGGACGTAAAAATCAAATGCTTTGGCCCGTCTGTTGAAGTCAGAGTCACAAAGTTTGTCGACTATCTCAAGAGCACTTCATTCAAGGTATGAGAAAAACTTGAGATGAGAGAGGGAAAGCAAGTTTACCTCGCACGCCGCAATGCTATTGCACTGGGAGTCTCAAGACCCTCGAATAGATACCCTACTTCATCCACGAACCGTCTACTCTCACCCTTATTTCTTAACTCCGTTATGCTTTTGAGATCGTTCAGTACTCCACTAGAGTTAAAACTCTGGGGTGATTGAAACGACGCGCTCGAAGTGCGTTTCAACCGCCGAGACGGGGAAGGCACCGGTTCGAACGGAAGGGGATCGTCCTCGGATTTATCTACGCCCCAGCGGTTACGGAGGTCTGTATATGACTCCTGGGACATGTCCTCCTGCGTTTGGTCATGAAGGTCGTCCAAGCCCGTGCTAGACATTGGGAGGGTCACTAGGAAAGATCGGGATGGTCCCGCATATGTCTTCACAGCTTTGAGTGGCTGAGGTTTCGATGGTGACTGTACAAGTTCATCTGGAGTGGCCTGTCTCTTACGTGTTGGGGTGGAAGACTGAGTCGGACACCTGACCTCAGGTGAACCCGGGGTAGGTGCTGACACCAGCCGACTAACCAGTAAGAGTCTGTCTCGCGCAGAAAATCATGACCACTCACTCTGCGGGCATCTACTGGGGCTACCAGCTGGTCTGGGCATGACGGATCCAGCTTCAATGTTGATCTTACGCCGCTTCCGTCGACCCGGTGATGATAAGTCGTTATCATCAGTGTCGGATGGGGCTTTTGTTTCCGATATTCGAGGTTCTCGAGTTGTCCGTCGTCCCTTCCGGCCATAAACTCGCTGCATAACTGCCTAACGATGTTAGTTATAGCAAACGGTGAAACACACAAGCACCTATGCAAATGCATTGCTGACATAATAGTGTCCCCCCAAGTCACCGGTGCTCTTCAATCCGACTCGGAGATAGCGGTGCTCCACTGGCCATGGACAATCTTGCAGCAGGTTTCCGCAAGGTTTCACAAGAACTCGTTAATCTTCCTTTCATTACTGATTTATTCGTCTTTCCAATACCTGAATCGCCGATAAATGCGCAGTTCGATCAAGTCCTGGAATGGCTTATGTGGGTAGCATGACCAATTTCGGTAGTTGCAAGAGACCCAGCAGTTTGACCGACATGCACGGGCGCCGAGCGTGTACCTGTTTCAGGGTACCATCATACAACCAGTGAAATGTTACAACATATCCGCTTTACTTAATCACAGGTACATATACTCAAGGGTCCTGGTAGGTCCAACCCCCTAAAACAAATGCTGCTGTACTCTCATCACTCGTTCCATGCTGGGGACTGTGGTCCTACCAGATCTGGTCCTTGGGCACGACATGGCCGTTTGTACTCGTCTGAGTGGCCAGACCGAATACCAAGAACACCAGCAATGCTAGGTTTATGTGCCACGATCTCTCTGCACCGCCTCATTCGTCACTGCCAAGCAATGAATGGATGGTTTGGAGTGCATCAGACCAGAGATCGCAGGACGTGGCCTGATATACCCGACTCGGGCCTAGTGCACATGCACACCGTACTCCCCCGTAAAGGAAAGATACGCCGCTTGCGCGATTATATGTAGTCCTTGGCTGGTCCGAATCTGAGAAGCTGCGTTCTTGGGCGAGGTACAGGATGAGCCGGCCGAATCTCATTGCAGGAACGTGCTGGACACAAGTCTACATTGAGTAAATATCCATTGGAAAAATGGCACGGGGATTGGAGGCTTGTGAAAGTACGTGTAAGGACTAAAGGCGGAAACGAACGTGTGAAAGACTTGAAGAGATACTGGTTCGATCAAACTTTTTATGTCAAGATTCCGCATGACACCAAGCCGTCTACTCCTTGAGAAGTAGCAAAGTGCAGTCATCAGAGAGCGGATTCGAGACCATTGCGATGGGGCACTATTACATTGAACCCCCTGCGAAGACTTGCGTAGGGTGCTTGCACACCCAGTCAATGCCACACAAGTCGATCAAAACGTTTGATGTTGACGGAACTCCTCGTATAATCGTTTACAGACAAACACCCGATAAGCAGGGCACGTTGAGGCCCACGATACAATGTGGCTACCTAACTGAACATGGGAACGCCGTGCGATAGACAAACTCAAGAGAGCCTAATCCCGACGGCTACGGTGCACCAGCGCACCAGCATGCATCCCTCCCATGAAAGCGTTGAGACTCATCAATAGATACTTCTATGCAGAAGGACGTTGAAGGTCCCGTTCCTCTGGCGCTTGGCGAGGGCACGTTGAGGCCATCATGCAATAGTGCGCTTAGTACCTGAAGAACGTGTAAGCAGTTGATATATCCGGAAAGAAGTACTTACCTGTAGTGGAGAGGCTTGTATGGTCCCTGGGCGGGGATATCAAGGTAATTGGATTGCTCGGAAGTAAGCTCGGTCAACTTGACATTGAGCTGAGCGAGATGGGCACGCGCAACCTCCTCGTCAAGCTCCTTAGGCAGCATGTGAACACCGAGAGGGAACTTCTCGGGCGTCGTCCACAAAGCGATCTGCGCCAAGACCTGGTTGGTGAAGGAGCAGGACATGACGAAGGATGGGTGGCCAGTAGCACAACTATCCTGCAATTAATTCTCATTGACAAACGTGGGTAGCAAGCGCACTCACCCCAAGTTGACAAGACGGCCCTCAGCAAGGAGGATGATGTGACGGCCAGAAGGCATAGTGAAGCGATCAACCTGTGGCTTGATGTTCACAACCTTGGTTGCGTTGGCCTTCAGCCATGCAACATCAATTTCAACGTCGAAGTGCCCGATGCTATAGCCCAATTAGGAAGCCTGTAAATTGCTACCGAAGTCCACTCACTTGCTAACGATGGCGTCCTCAGGCATCACAGTGAAGTGTTTTCCTGTGATGATGTCGCGGTTACCCGTGGTAGTAACAAAAACGTTGGCACGAGGAGCTGCATCCTCCATCGTGGTGACCTCGTAACCAGCCATCGCAGCCTGAAGGGCATTGATAGGGTCGATCTCGGTGATGATGACACGGGCACCATAAGAACGGAGAGACTCGGCACACTAGGGGACACCATCAAAACCGAAATCAGATCCTAGTATCAGATGTGCATACCCCTTTGCCGACATCGCCGTAGCCAGCGACTACAGCAACTTTACCGGCCAACATAACGTCCGTAGCACGCTTAATACCATCAACAAGAGACTCCCGGCATCCGTAGTAGTTGTCGAACTTGGACTTGGTAACGGAGTCATTAACGTTGATCGCGGGAACCTTGAGTTTGCCCTCCCGGAAGGCTTTGTACAGATGATGGACACCAGTGGTAGTCTCCTCGGAGAGACCTCTGATGCCTGTGACAATTTAAGAACAATAAATTCAGCCACATCTGGGAACATACCTGGCAAGTACTGCGGGTATTTTTCGTGAACAAGTCTCGTCAAGTCACCTCCATCATCCAAGATCATGTTCAGAGGTTTTCCACCAGCAAAACCAGCGATGGTCTGTTCGATACACCATTCGTACTCCTCATCTGTTTCACCCTTCCAGGCGAAAACAGGAACGCCAGTTGCAGCAATACTATTGAGTGGGATCAGGAACCGAATAATAAGTTCGTTAGTTTATCTTACGCAGCAGCAGCGTGATCTTGCGTGGAGAAGATGTTCTAGTAAACGTTTAGCTATGTACACGACGTTGCTATCTATCCGTGACAGACTTACACAAGATGACCAGGTAACCTCAGCTCCGAGAGCAACCAAGGTTTCGATCAGCACAGCGGTCTGAATGGTCCTACCAAAGATATTAACGAGAGCTGTCAAGATCGGTCAGGTCACCATACATGTGAAGGCAGCCTGCGATGCGGGCACCAGCCAGAGGCTTGGAGGCACCGTACTGTCGACGCAGTTAACGTAAATAGTCTCCGCAACAAGAGTAAAGACCTACTTTGGACCTCATGAACATCAGTCCTGGCATTTCATGCTAGATGGGATGATAAACTATCCAAGATCTATGAGAGATAGCGGGAATGTGTACCTCCGCAATCTCGAGTTCCTTGCGACCGAAGGCAGCAAGAGAAATGTCTACAACCTGAGTTCGAGAGCTTTCTTTTTCACAGATCGATGTCAAGCTTACCAGCGACCTTGTAAACCATTTTTGAGTGAAAGTATTTGAGGTGATGAAGGTGTGGAAGGGAAAGAGTTAGTTCGGTGAGAGATCGATGGCCAGCTTTTTATTCGGTGGCCGCACGTGGCTCACTGGAGGCGTGGGTCGTGGGATAATATTTCTAACAGGGACCACCCCGGTTCAAGACATTCTCAGACAAGTCTCGGACATTTTCACGGTGTATTGTGTGGTGTGAGCTGTTCGGTTCCATGAGAAGAACCACTTTCGCTGGTCTACACGATGCGATCGAATCATCTCCCTACAGCCTGACTGCACGACAACAGAAACATATATGTTGTAATTGTTCCCTAGTGCGAAAGTTTGGAGAGAGTCGTTTCAAACCACGGTATTCTCAGGGGCCCCAGAAACTGGAGTGCTGGATTCGAAAGTTTAAGGGAGATTACATCGTATCAAGATGAGTACGTTCCACACATCAGGGCAACAGATCATAGGGAAATTTGCCTGAGATACCCAAATTTTGGCTTGTATACAGTCGCTGGCAAATCCACACTCCACTCCGGCAGATTCAGCACGGCACAGCCGTCTGTACGTGTGTTGCCGAGAGGCGTGCGGAGGCTATACGACCCAAGACGTTTTGCACTAATTTCGGGACTCGCTGGTACGTGCATTAACTTAGCATATTTCATCTAGGTTTGTTCCTTTGCCTTGGCTCGTAGCCAAGATCTCGTTCCATTAACACCTAAAGGTCGTGTAGTTATTCGAAATTCACGAAAGTAATATCTTGTGCCATACGAACAAATGCAGTCCGGGAGGTTAGTGGGTCGCTACCCCCATCAGAACACTGCATTGGATGATACATAATTGCAGGACACCCCAGGAATATTTATCCTCGATGAGTCATTTCCGTTTGTAACGTTCCTACCCAGATGAATTCTCTGGCCGACGTCGGCCTATCTCACCGCGATTGTGTACCTTACGAGTACCCCTGAGGATAGCGATGTCCTTTCCGGTGTATCCGGATTCATACCGAGAGCAGAGGTAGGGTATAAGGTGGGGTGTTGTGTAGCTCCATGGTGCTTATATACAGATGACACTGTGTTTCCTTGCCGACGCCGGCGGAATGCCTTTAAATCCATCGAATCAACACCTCTCAGCTGTTCCTCTCGGCTATTATGGTGTTCACCGTTAGAACACAGCCGCGTTGACATTCGACGGCAATGCCCAAAGCCAACTGACCAAGAGAGTTTGATGTGTAGTTATCATCCGGAATCAGACCCCTCAACCGTACAGCCGGTCGTGAAGTTTCCCAGTTCACAGGCTGTGAGTCTACATATCGGTTCATTGATCTTCTCTATGCGACTGACTGCCGTGCATTTGTTAGCACGCGTGTGCCAGTATGTTTAGCTTTGATGTCACCTTTGTCGGTTCCTGTTCGATAATTCAATTATCGCAGTGGCACTGTTGGTCGTTTTGTTTGACTTATGATGAATCCCCACCCTGGAAATGCTAGGTCAATCACAGGCGTCGTGTGATAAACACAGCCAGTTATCTGCGCATGGCTGCTTGGCGTTAAATAAACCTCAAGAGTGCCCACGGAGACTTGCCTTTTTCCTTTCTTCGTTTTACCGAGTCTGTTCCTTACCGCACTTGAGAGCGGAAGCATCTAAAACCAATGTCTGATCGCCAGCACTCTATGACCCCATACTCTACTGGCAGAGGAGCCCCTGGGCCAGCATCCTACTCGACAGGCGCTGTACACGCAAGCTCCTCTTCGTATCCTTCTGCCGGTGCTTATGTGAGTTACAATAGCAATCCTCTTGGTGGTGGTCTGACCGGGCGGTACTAGAACAGTCCTGTGGTTGACCTTCGCTCTCAGTCGGCCGCCTCAAGCATGGACATTGAGTCCACGTTAGGTGGCACATATCGGAATATGCATCCTTTCATGCAAGACCCTGGCATGGTGCCACGCCCTCAGTCAGCGATGCATTCCAGCCATACACGCTCAGGCTCCATCATGCCAGGCTCTGGCTCAAGGAGTTATCACAGTCAAGCTGGCCCTTCGTCCCGGACTCTACCGCACGCTTCGCCATACCCGACTCAAGTTTCACAATACCCAGGTAGTTCCCAAGACATGGTGACTATGCAGGAAGAAATGAACATGCTGCGAAGGAGAGTAAAAGAGCTTGAGATGGTCAACGAGCACGGGCGTCTGCGCATCCAAGACCTGGAGAGGGAATTGGCCGGCGGATCTACACTACCCTCCCTTACCCAGGGACCCTCGACGTCTACCCACCCTCACGTGCAAAGGACACCAACGCCACCCTCTGTACAAGCCTCGTGGAGGGCAAGGACAGATGCACGCGTGCGGCTATTGTGCTCTCTCAACCGCGCTGGAAATGCACTCTGTGCGTGGCACGACTCTAGACGGGAGCGGAGGACATATCCCCCTCGCATGGCTCCCCCTGGCTACCTCAACTGTGGATGCACGTTTGAGGAGGCGCTCTTTGAGGAAAGTCTATCTCGACACGGCATCGGAAGCTATCATCCAGGAGAAAGTGTCCGCATGGATCCCGCACTGCGTAACCCGTTACTCCGCCTCTTACAAACCCGATATGGCTACCAAGACGGTGACTTTGAACGGGACCCAAAAACGGGTGAGTGGGTACAGGGAGAGGGCAATGTCCTTTGGGAGCGAAAGCTTGCTCAAGGCGCTGTGAATGTCAAGAAAAATCGGACGGAGGAGCGTCGTTGATGGCGTGTGTTGATACTGACTGCGCTCGGGTCTCGGAGCATCATGACATGTTTGCATCACTTATTTATGTCTCTCCAGTGCAGCGTGTTTTATTGAATACGCCTAGCGGCCACACGTTCCGGATATCTGCGATAGATAATAGACACATTGTCATTAGAAAGCATGTACTGTAACGTTTCGTGTGCGTATTGCGGGTTTGCTGGTACTACACTTGTCGGCTCCAGACCTCCTTTGAGAGCAGCGTGACTTACGCGTTACCGTGTATAGCAAGTTTAACCTCCTATGAGGAAGCACCGACCGTCGGTGGATATTCCATATCCCGATAGGAAATCAGGTGCGGGCTGTCGGGGCGGTTTCTGCTCCGAGACTCACGTGAACGAGTGGCAGTGCCGGGTCCTAGCCGTGCCAAGGGTCTTCCCTCGTGCCTCACGTTTTAGACTGGATCGGATTGGCTCACTGACTACAACAGTGTTAGTCAATCCGTTCGTACAGCCTTGGAACGGAACAGACCGCTTTAAAGATGATCAACGTTCTGAGTCAAGTGGAGGGAAAAACTATCCTAATTGCGCTTAGACGCCTGCGGGGAATCGACTCATCAACGAGAAATAGTTGCTGAGCCTCGAGCTTTCCCCAGAAAAGCATCGTACTAAACATCTTAGACTGCAAACATATTTGACTAGCAGATCTACCTCGGCACATGGGCGCAGATTCTGACACTACACTACGAATCGCAAGCTTTGATTGGTGGTTGGGCACCTAAGCGGAGGGTGTTCGTTCCGAGTGAAGCTGTTCGGGCGCTTATTAGGTTTCAGCTAACACTTATTGGGTTTAGTCCAGCGCTAAAAAAAGTTACTGACCGCGTGCAACCACTCGTCGGACGTCGATCTCTCACCGTAACTGCCATCCCTTCCTGATCGTCTCTCCTGTAATCCACCTTTCCCGCCACGTTAATATTGACGACCTAATAATTATACATGTCTGCCAAAGAAACGGTTACCCTTTCATCCCTTTCACTGACTTCGGAGGACTGGGATCGCTCTGAGAGTGACATTCATCCCCCGAATGGACGTGCTGCTTCGAGTGCAACGCCGCGGAATTCGGTGGCATTTCCGAGAGATGGCGCGGAGGATACGCCCGGCCGGACTTGTGGAGGCAGGGGAAGTCGGTCGCTGAGTGAGTTGATGAAGTTACATGCGGAGAAGGGGACCGATGTGACGTTTACCGCTGAGGAAGCCTCGAGTATCGCTGATGTCCTCAAGCAGTGGGTTAGTATTTCGCAACGTGTTGGACACGTCCAAGGAGGTGTTGCTGATCGTGATTGCTGTTTTGCAGATAAATTCGGGGACATCACCCTACGAAGGAGAAGATGACTTCTTTTCGCGCTCACAAGACGACTCGTCGTTGACGTCCAGACGATCTTCACGACTTCCATCAGGCTCGGTTAGCAGACCTCGCGGTCAGAGTGAGAGCGTAGTGGTACCCCGATCACCAAAGCCAGATGCATCCTTTTCATGACCTTCGGCTGGTTCCTCTCTTAATCCCTCGCTCTTCAACTCTACCTCGTTTATTTCCCCGTCGTTTCCTTTGACTGGCAGTCTCGCTATAGACTTGCGACTGATCTCACGACTATATACGACCTGTTACGACCGCCACGACTACCTTATTTGTACTCCTTGGAGCCAGTAGAGCAGATACGATTCCTATTCGGATGACTTTGGGAATTGCATTTTGGGGGATGTCTGACCTACTACCGGCTGTGATTGTTTTGCACGTTCTCCTTGAAGTTTCGTCCGGGTGTTTCACTTCGGCTGCTTGAGCCGTGATTTCTCCATCACGTGATTTGTGTGCAGTTGACTTTCCACGTGTTGTGAATTGTTCCACTCGCTGAGGAGATCATGGACCAACCCGAGCACGGACCACCTTCAGCTGGTGGCAGCGATACTGGCCATGCAATGAATCGCAGAACACGAAAACCTACCTTCAGAAATGCAACGAATTCACCCACCAAGTCTACGAGATATCAACTTCCATCTCCCCCTGCCGAATCACCAACATGCAAAGGCAGCCGCTTCGAGCCCGGCTTGCTGACACCTCCCACAAGTCAGATTTTGGTCGAGGATGAAGCGTTTAGTCCTTCAAACAACTATCGGAAGTCACCAGTAAGTTAATGACAATACTTTCGATCAGGCTCCCTGAACTGATGGTGGCTAGTCTAAGTCTCTGAACACCTTTTCCCGGACGCGTGCGTCCAAGCCACATCCCTCTACGCCCACCAGACAGATTTCAAAGGACGGAAAGCGTAAACGGGCGACTCCGTCAGCCACCGATCTGCGCTCTCCATCTCCCAAGAAAGCGGCTGCTTGCATGTGCGGGAGCCCTGCGAAACGAATTCTCTACAAATCGGTCCACGCGAACAACGTCAATGCCAATTACTTGCCACTCAGCGAGTGTCCGAGCCGCCGATGCCGAATGCGCTCCCGTTCAACCACTCCAGCGTACGAGCCTCCCAGCGAGAGGTTCACACCTCCAAGAGAGATAGAAATCGTCAGACCTCCCTTCGAGACACCGACAGCGAAGTCGACCAGACGAAACCCTTCGTCCAAGGTGAAGCGGGTATCGCCTCAGGTAAAGTGCGAACCACCAGAAATTGATCTCTCTCAACGCCCGCGGCCTCCTTCTCCGGGCGAGGACCCAATCCTCCTTGCGAGTGGCCGCCCTTCAAAGAGTCCTCCTCTCCGTTCCCGCTTTACCCCAGTATTCTCTTCGTCTCCACCCCATGATTCTGAATTCAACGATCCACCGACGTCTTTTGCTGCGCGCCTGTCGGGAGGTCGGGTGGACGACTTCGGGGATGTTACGGACTCGGATATACTTCCTGCTCTCACTCATCCCGAGGATCCTGACCAAATTAATGACGATGGATGGAGCGATTCAGACGATGGCTTTAATCTCACGGGCGAGTATACAGGGAAGTATAAAATGCTTAAGATTCCTATCAAGGCAGATCCTCCGACTAGCGAGACTAGAGAGAGGATGGAGTCATGGGGGAGACCCGCCAGTCCGTTCCCTTATAGTGAAATTCTAGAGAGGTCCCTTCCCTCGTCCGACTTGACGGAAGAAGATATATTCGGAGACGTTGACCGGCCCTCAGGCGTGCAAGCACATAGTAAACAGAACGAGGATGTATCGACAAAATTCGTCTCGGCGGTTGAACCTTCAGCTTCGCTGCCAACGCCTGCTCGACCAAATGAGGGGACAGAAGACCCTTCAGATGATGATGACGAAGTCGAGGCCGATGTTGTAAAGGTCACTAGTGGAGACCCCCAGACAGCTGCTCATGCTGCGGCCATACTGAAACTGGTGCTTCAGAAGCCTTTACTCCGTTAAACCAATGCTGACATCCAATTTCAGCATGACTACGACTGCATTATGGCTGCATCCGGCAGTCCCAAGCCATCCAAGCGCAAGCGGCGCAAAACCGTTGGGAATTCGGGCATCGTCAAACCTTACGCATATGCAAAGGAAAGACGGCGCACCATGGACGGATACGAGTTTCCCGTATCTTCTGGGGATGCATCCCTAGTTGACGTGTGGCGCAGCGCGGAAGATAGCGTCCTCATGGAACAATCTGATCGCGAAAGAACGGGACAATGGACCCGGAAGGACTGGAAACATTTGGACAAGTGCCTCGTTGCTGAACGGTTAGCAGTTGGTGCATCACTCCATCAGCCTGCGGAGCTTCTGGCGCCGTTCGATAAGATCTCCAAGGATCGAGTCTTGGATAGGTTTGTGGCGGAGGTCGGAAGGAACGAGACATTGCACAGCTTCGGACCAGAGTGGTCTAGGTAATACGCACGTCTTTTTTTACTCCTGCAGTTAATAACGTCACATCACAGAGTGAACCTGTTGTTGAGGTTGGAAATTCTCATCAGAAGACAACAACGGCTGTCCGCTGCAGCTGGCGTGTCTGCGCGGCATGACAAAGCAGAATTTGGCAATTTTGACCATGTACCCCGTTATGAAAGCCTTCTTCAGCGAGCTCTCGCTGTCACACCGTCGACATATGTGGATACCGGAAGTATATGGACTCGCCGCGATGCGTGGACCGCCAAGCCGAGCGAACGGGGACCTGGACCTGAGCCACTGCCATGCCCGACACTGGGAGTGGGCCTGAGGGCGCCAATTACCACGCCTTCCCGCCCGGCTGGGCCAAAACCCCCGCACCCCAAAGAACAAATCCATCTGAGACATGCCAGTCTTCCCAAGAAGTCAATGATACCAGTTCTCGTACGCCCTCGGCGTCTCGTCGACTTGAAGCACTGGTCACCTAGCAAGCACACGCGCGAACAGGTTGCTAGCCCCGTGGTTCGACCGCGGAGGAGTAGTGGATGTAGCGTGAAGGATCTTATTAAATGTTTTGAGGAGGCTGGACCAACGCAACCCATCGCAAGGATTAAATGAAGAATTGATTTCCGTTGTAATGTTGAATACCGTTCATATCTTTGGTCTGTAACTGCGGGGCAGTGTGTCTGGTGTTATACTACCTATTTACGTTTAGCTAGCCACTATCAACCACTGGAATATTCAGGAGACCCGTTAATTGTATTATCGTACGATTACTTCGATGCACTGCAAGTATCATCGCTCATGTGTGTCTCTGTCAGCTTCTAATTAGGATTTGTTGGCCAAGCTGATGGCCGAGAGATGTGCAGCGGGTGACAACAGTACGTCCATCAAGAATGCGATACTAGTGTGTGCATTCCGGACGGACCGACATGTCGAAAATGAAGACTTGAAACCAGTTAACCCATTTTGACTCATCCCCGAGCGGACCGAGATCTGCAATGGGACCATGTGGATAACTGCATAGCCACTGATTCGGGTGTTTTGACGCTTCATGGGAGTCGACTTTCGTGGTTTGTGTTAACCTTATGCATAAAGAAGACGAGCCTTGCCGTGTGGGGCTAACCCAATGACGGGAGAGCGAGTATTTTTGGTTACGTGGATCGGGCCTCAGAACGTTCACATGCCAATCATCGAGCCTGCGCCAGTCACAAAGAAATGTTGCGACTACCCTTGAACATGACTCGGAGTGCGTCTCACGGGCGGGCCAAGGCCCTTAGTTCCCTGGATACTCAGAACCTTTCTTGCTTACGAGTCGCATCATCCCACGAGTGATGCATTCGACACCAGCTGCGGGGTCCTTTGCTGATTTCTGCGAACTGTCCACCAGCGAATAAATTACTAGCGAGCATACATCGTACTTCTCATCATTACTGTTTGCGATGAGTGACGGAACGAGATTTATCTTTTTTCAATTTTGACAGACACCTTTCTGGGATTGGTCTGACTTGGAGCTCGAGCTCGAGCATACCGTTCGTCAGTCAATGACGACGAGGAGGACGGAGGGGGTGAGGAGGACGGTAGTGATGACATCGACAGTCGAGATGATGGGGGGAGGAAACTTCCGATGCGTGGATGGGAATGAGAGACGGAAGGTGAGCTATCGTATGTCAGCGATCGCGCACTTGGCGAGAAGGAATGACAGGGAGTCGGTGGGGGAGGAGAGGGGGTATATGCGGGAAGCATGGTGGACATGAGATAGGACAACTGATGCATTGCTTGCGCGAGAAGGTAGTGCGCTTCCTGTGCTCGCAGGGGATCCAAAGGTATAGGTGGTTGCACTTCATGGTATGGTGTTGACGGACAGGGCATAAGTTGATTCTGCGGTATTGGAAGACGAGGTGAGGGGTAGGGTGCTGGAGACGGTGACACCGAACGCCTCCGTTTCCTCGATGGGCCCTGGAGGAGTAGAGAGAATTCCCTATCAGAATCAGAATCCGAGTCTGTGATCTCGATGACCTCCGGCTCGACCGCAGCACCGTGCGCTCCCGATCTTGGCATTGATCCTGGCCAAACAGGAGAAGATTCTGCGTTGATCCACGTCGCTAGTTCATCTTCCGACGACTCCCCCTCCTCAGGGCCTTCCTGACCTTTATTGTTGGCTCCGACACTGGCCCATTCGTCCTCGTCCTCCGCTCCCGATGAATCCTGAATTTTAACAGGAACTTTCCCAGATGGCCCCACGACTTTCTGCGCCTTATGACTGCGGCCTTTTCCAGCAGGGGTCCTTTCGGGTATCCGAGTCTTTCGTCGCGGTGAGAATACTTTCTCCCTTTCAGCATCATCGTCATCGTCATCATCTCCAGCCAACTCCTTTCTCCTTCTTTCCGCTTCCAGAAAGTCACCGAGATCATCTGCATCCGCAGTGGCCGAAAGTGGTGGCACGCCGCGTAGTAGCGTCTTGAAGTCATCGTTGGCAGCCTCTCTGCGGGGTAGCAGATCCAATTCATCTGCTTCCTCGTCTTCTTCCGGTTCCTCCTCACTGTCCTCCTGCTCATCGTCCCCTGCAAAGCGACCGATGTCATAGTCCGTATTCGTACTCCTAAGTACTCCTCTGTCCTTGACGATAGCCCCGCTGTATAAGTCAATGATATCGTCCTCGTCCATACGCTTGTTATATCTTTCCGCCAGTTGAGACCACACGTTCAGAACGCGGAGAGCAGACGCTTTGCGTGCCGAGTCAATATCGGTTGGCGGTGTCGAGTCTTTCGACGTCACCGATGCCGATGATGGTGTGAGACGAGGCCGTTTGGCTGGTGGCGGGTTGTCATGTGTTAACGAGGACGACGACGGCGACGAGTCTTTCGGCGTCGACTTGAAGCGAGACCTGGACATGGCGGCGTGCTTATTAGTCCGTTTAACTTTGGGTCGCGTCACGTCCCTACTGGCGTAGTGTCACGTGACGTGAGCCCTCTCCGGTCGTGATTTTTTGCAAGTTAGTCTATTGAGTTGAGAGATGTCGCGGCTGTCTCGAGCTCTGCAGACGTCGTCGCTGCGGAATACGTCGTGTACGCTAAAAGGTTCGGTACTAGCACCACCACGGACACAGATAGGTCAGTGAATAACCACGGCGACTTCTATGGTCTGGCTTTTGATGAGTATGCAGCGAGATCGAGTACGGCGGCCAGTACGACAGCCACAACCGACTCGCCACTCGCAGCCCACCTAAACACTGTCTTCTCACCACTTCAGTTCCCTCCAGAGCTTGCCAGGCGAATCCTCACTCATGGCAGCCACCCAGAAGCTGTTCACGGCCACAACGGCCGTCTCGCATTTATCGGTGCGCGCCTTTTGCCTCTTTGCCATTCTTGTTTCTAACTCGTTGAGTGTTAGGTCGTCGGGTATTGGAATCCTACTACCTCCTCTTCGTTCACGACTCTGCAAAAGCAAGTGCCGAGTACAATTACGACGCATTGTCAGAGCGTGCTCTAAACTCGTACGTGCTCGGAGAGCATGTCGCTCCCCAATGGTCACTAGGAAAAGTCCTCCGCTGGGTCCCTACCATCCCCCGCAACACAATCGAGGCTGCTCGAGAACACCTACCTGACGCTGAGTTGACGGATGCCTTGTCGGTGAATCCAGGGGTCGTCAGGAGCGTCGGACTGTATAAGGTCATGGGCGAGACTGTCCAAGCTGTGATTGGAGGTGTATACCATCAATTCGTGTGTCCTTTTACTCTGTATGAGCGAGTGCGACGCTCATGATTTATGAAGGGTGGTTCCGTTGCTCACCGGCTATTTCACACGCGGATTTTACCCCATATACTTTTACCCAATCAACACGGCGGTGTTCCAATGGAGTTCCATGCAAGGGCCTTGAGCATCAGTGAACGAATGGCTGGATTGGAGGCCAAGGAACTGAAGCAGTGACCCTGTGTGGACTATACTTGCCTAATCTGATGTTTGCACGCTAGACTCAAACTTGTAATGTCTGCAATCAACCACGCGGTCGCAACGAACAAGCCGGTTACCAGGAGTTCAGGTAAAAGAAAGTATAAAAAGGTATACGGGTTAGATACGTTAGTAAGTGGGCTACCACAGAACGAACAACTATGGCACCGGCGGAGCTAGTATGGTCCGTAGAGGTAAGAATGGATAACCAAGCAATCCATATGCAACGAAACAGAATCCTAGACTGTCACTATCGGTTAGAGGAGGAGAGCCATTGCGCCAAGAGCAGCACCGAGCGTCAAGCCCAAGTGGATGTTGGCGATTGACAAAGCACCGTTAGAACCGGAGGATGAGGTACCAGTGGAACTCGCTCCGCCCTTCGTCCCAGTGGCGGTAGACGAGGCAGTAGCGGTCGAAGGAGGAGCGACAGATGCAAGGACGCTAACTGGAGTCCACGTAGCCGCAGCGTTGACGCTGGTGTTGCCTTCCTGGTAAGGAAGGAAAGAGACAGTGCCATTGCTGGTCAGTTGCACCAAGGCAGTCACACTGGCGAAGTACATGGCGTTAGGGTCCCGGTAGGTGGGGCCAGCCAGAACTTGTGTGGTGTTGGTCTGAATGCCAGCACATCAGATGCTTAGTTAACGCCGTGTAACACGGACCCACCTCCACGTTGATGACATAAACAGCCGATGAATCTTGAGGGATGAAAGCAAACTCCTGCTGGACCTATACAACACTGATTGGGGCGGATGTGAAGCGAAATAGGACTGAATACATACGTCACTGGGTTGGAAGAACGATGTGGCCTGGCCGTAAGTAGCAGGGAAAGCGCTGCCGTTCGGGAGGGGGTATGCCTGAGATTGGGGTTGGAAGTACGAGTCTGTAGGGCACATAGTTAGAACAGCCCGGTAATTAAATGGGGAAAGGCTTCATACAGTGAATCACGAAAATATCCGCCGAACCAGCAGGAACTCCAGGAACATCGAGGAAGTGTATGTGATTCTGAGCAAGGGCCATCACAGGCTGGTAATTGGACGGGTATGGAGCTGCTTCAGCGTCGACCCAGCTCAATGCAGTGCTGTTAGCTGCCGTGAGGAGACCCATATCCAAGGAGAATAGGTTGTCGTGCGAGAGTGCATCTAAATGAGACAAATTAGTGACGCGAAATTACACATGCGAGTAGAAGGCATACAGAAGACGTTAGTATCGTGGTCCAGGATAGCATCGAACGAGGAGGGATCGAAGGATCCGGTAGTAACTGTCTGTGTTGACCAAGATTGTGTAGTAGCATCATAGATGTACACAGAGGAAGGGCTTGAAGAGTCTCCGTTCAATACGTAGATAGAATTGGTGTACTGGGAGAAGTGTTAATGTCCGCCAAGGCATCCCAATGCAGTCTACATACCTGGGAGAGGAAGCAGGTTGTGTTGGCGGAATCGAATGACCTATAGACGTTGTCAGGCGTCATCAGGCAGAAAACACGCCGAATGCGCACGGTCTGCCGGTGGTGGTGATATCACTAGCTTGACCACCTGCAATGCATGTCGGTCAGCGCTTGGTAGCACCAGGGCAGGAGAAAGAGAAGAACTCACTGCCGGTCCAAGTATTCTGCGCACTAGCATTCCAGTCCTTGCCATCAAGGTTGAACGCGAGCAGGTTCCAGTTAGAATCGAACGCGACACAAGGCCTCGCAGTGACGGCGGTCGACGCAGAAATCAGTAAAAGAGAGACGAGGGTTGGTAAAAACATGATTATTTGCCAAAAAGTCAGACAAGAAATGAGAGTTGGGGAGACAGCAAGCGAAGAGTGGAAGACACGGCGTAAACAAGTAAATTTGTCCAGTTACCACGATGCGAGACAACTAAAAAATGACGCTGCGACGACTACATATACATACTTCGAATTGCTTCATTCTCACTCTCAGGCTTCTCTGAAACCTTGGCTCAAATGGAACGATGCTAGCTGAGCAGATGTGGAATCCTGCAGCATAACATTTGCATTGATGATCATGGATGGCACTAGGGTACATAGCAAAGGCATATGAAAGGCGAGACTCCAAGCACTCACTGGGGGATACATGGTAAGTCAAAATAATGAACACGACGCGAAACAGACGCACGAAAGTAAGGGCAGCACCCTTGGTCTTCTTCTCACCACCAAGCTCGAAGCTAGACGGTATTGAGAGGACATGTAATTTAACAGAATAATCAACACGTACTGTTTGCAGCGCTTAAGTGATAGCTGCATCTTGTACTTGCATACGGTACACTCTAATCTGAGAACGACCTTCTTGGTGGTCTTGGCCTGCACATCGACATCGTTGAGTCACAACATTCCACATACATCCGCCGCCAGAACTCGCCTTTTTGTGGAACACGGGCTTCGTCTGACCACCATAACCTGATTGCTTACGATCGTAACGGCGCTTTCCCTGTGCAAAGAGCGAATCTTTGCCCTTTTTGTACTGAGTGACCTTGTGTGGGCTGCACCACGAATGAGATCTCGTAGAGTAGCCTGAAACGCGACTACTTACGTGTGCTTTTTGCACGTCTTGCCCTTGCAGTCTACGAGACCTGTCTGAGCACGGTACGATCATATGCCTACACAACATCACTCACATGTCCGTCGGGTCCTGCATTGGCCACTTGTCAGCAGCTTGATATGGGGATGCTCGCTGTTGTCACTCACTTGGGAATGTTCACCATCGTGGGTCGTCGGCGTCGGCTGGTGACTTGATATGCAGGTCGTCGATGTTTACCTAACACGGCAATCCCGTTGATACTGTACAGGTCGTTAAATAAGATTCAAACTCAGATGGATCTCCGCATCGGCATTGCGGCGTCAACTTACCCCTGTCTGCTCTTCCCACGTTTCACTTCGGAGGAGCTACATAACGGTCATGTTCCGTGTCGCCTCGCTCGTCGCACTGCATGCTGCATGCTGTATTGCATGGTCGTGGTCAAATACACCACGAGACGTTGAATCATTCGATGGCTATGCGGACAGCACCGTACATGACGTGCAAGACAGTACGTGTTTGCGACTTCCATAGGTTTATGCGGAAACTCCAATGGATACAGCCCTCAGGGAGCTGTCAGATCCAGAACTGGATACCATCTTTAGTGGAAAAAGTATTGGTCCGCTGATCACCACTGCGCGCATAATCTTTGAGATACTTGCAGATGTCCTCGGGTCATACCACCGGAAAGCAGATTGCTTCCAGGATGCCATGTCAAGGGTGAAAACGCGCTGCGAAGAGTCCCATATGGACGAACAAGAGCGCATACAAGGTACCGTATTCCCCTCCTTTCAAGTGCTATCTTCAATGCACCGCATACAAGCCGCTATTTCCATGACCCTGTGCGAACTAGCCACAGCTCGTCACTATGCACCACCTATGGAATGTGCGGCGTTCTCCAAGGGACAGCAGAGCCCTTCCTCTGGTCACGCTCAAGCAGCATGTGTGGAGTACACCTTGGTTTCGTCCCATCATTCGCCACAGCGCCGCTCATGTGTCGCATGACAGAGCATTGTCCAGAAGTGCTCAATTTTGGTCAAGCTACTCGGGATATCTCCGTGAACTTCGTAAGTTGGACAGCTTGCGCGACAGCTGACGTCTCTATTTCAATGATGGTGGCCTATCAGCGCAGCTCTGTTTTGCGTTCAGGCGATGGTTGGACGTTGGTAAGTTTGAGGCTTAATCAGAAACCTCATTTATACGTAAGCTGGTTGACACATTATCGAAAGATATCGCAAAGGATGTGTACAGGAATATTACTGCGGAAAAACTAGCTTTACTTAAATTTCTTAACGAAAGGGAGAAAGACGCCGTGACAACACAACAATTTTGGGTGCGGACTAATCAGGTAGGGCCGCTAGTATTTATCGCAAGTTCCCGCTTTTATTAGAACAGGAGTTGGGGGTTATCTTGCGGGCGCTGCAGACGACCTCGGATGGCCTGCAGGACAGATCAGATTTGATTTCGACAGCAATCAATGGGAACCTGCAGTCGGTGCGTGCACAGTCAATACAAATGCACTCTACTTACCCCGGTTAGTTTGTTGCGGAGGTAAAAAGTTTTCTAAAGGAAGTACAGGATCTTGGTCGTGCAAGCCACGTCGAGACCATAACAGAGGTACCCCGGTTGCCACACACCATTCATTTCTCATCATCATCAGTTGCGTAGGATACTGGTTGACATCGGACGGGAGGTATGTGTGACACTAGCCTGTGAAGCTATGTGGTATTTTAATCCTACCAGCATTCGGAGGAGCTTGTTGCACTTGTGCCGTCCATCCGATCATCCATCAACTCGGAACTGAACACAGCTTTCGGCATCATCAAACATGAGAGCCTTAGGAATCTGGACGTGGCGGTGCGTCCATTATGGACGATGATGGGTTCTCTCAATTACTATCATGGTCACCGCTTTTCCAGGATCACATCCATTTTCAGCTGGATGCTCTTGCAGACGGCCTGGGTGTAATGCACAGTGTACGATGTCGTCGTTCCCTTTATATGGGGGGCATTACGATTAATCTTTCACTGTCTTCATCATGCCAACATTTTCCCGCAGTCGGTCCAGGAGCTCATTGGCTTAGTATCAGATACCTATGGATCAATGGAGCTGTTCGTGTCGCAGGCTCAATCTACCCGTGTGCTCCAGGAGGACATTCATTCATCCATGTTCCGCTTGGCCGACTCTGTGCACCGACTTACACAAACGACGCACGATGAACTGGAGTCGATCAACCAAACCACGGCGGTACTGATTCAAAATCTACAGAGAGGTCATGATATGGATTGGTGGAAATCAGTACTCTTCCCTGCGCTTCGACTCTTCTTCCCTGGTCCGTCCTTACGCCCTCCACTCTGCCCTTCTAAGAAGCTCGCCTGTTAGGGATATTGCCGATTGGCACGACCACCACATGGCCACTGGATCTTCTCTTCAACATTATCGACGGTGTTTGGCGAGTTCTCTGCTTCTCTGTTTCCATGTTTACGGTAAACACCCCTTACCCTAAGCCCGGGAAAGCGCCAATCTGAGCAGTGACCCTGTACCCAGAGTGCCTTACTAGTTTCCAACACCAGACGCTGGTTTACTCGTCGTCTCAAGTCGACGGACGTGACGTGTGGGTCCTCCAGAGACGCAAACATCGTTATGGACGTCAGCTCGCACGCGGTAAAGCTGACTCTCGACCCACGCCTGTCGAAACGCTCTCTTCGACTTAGATACTCTCGGATACCTGATCGACTTTGTAAAACGATCGACCATACAGCATGGTGATTGCGGGTAATCGTATTTACCCGCTGCCCTATAGCGGCGTCGCGAAATTCCCTGTTTGTTAGTGTGTTGTCTTGGACCGTAATGGCCAGTACTGGTAAAAAAAGCAGCCGACCACTTGATTTTATCAAGGAGTACGTGTGTGAATGAATGTACGTGGAGTGATCGCCCCGTAGCGAATTGGGTGATGGTCCGTGCGAGGACCCCTCAGATTGGTCTTAGGGGGAATTTGCTTTATGTATATCTGGATCCGACTAATCCTGTCAAACTTGGCTCGTCTCCCCATTCCGACTCATGCCAAACACGCCCTCTAGAGATAAAACTCTCAATCGGCCCTTCTCTACAACGGCGATGGTGACGGTGCTTCCGAATGTCCCACTGACACCTCCCGGCCTCCCCCCAAAACCAACACGCAACACCGCAGCATCCGCCAATGCCGTGGCGCGTCAGACGGTGTCACCGCCACCCATCCAACAGTCCCAATCGACCTCTTCTTCGTCCTCCCTGCCTTCTCCCGGTGAGGATGCTGCCGTTAAGCTTCCTCGTGCGGTGCCACCATCAGTTGCTCGCACGAAGGGTAGACGGGGAAAGTATGCCAGAGTTGTTAGGGTACGCGCCACGCATATTGCTATTTGTTATTGAGGAGCCGACTGGTCTCTGATTCTACGTGCAGAAAAACCAAGACAGGCCGCAGCCGCAGAATAACGATACTGTACATGTGGATTATTCGGCTTTCGGGCAACACAACTCCTCGGTGCGCAGCCGTGTTACCTCTCCGGAACCAACGTCGATCCGCGTCAAAGTGCCCCTCCCCGCACCCCTTCCACCTTCTCCCGCAAAGACATCATCGTTATCTCGTGTCCAACCCCATCCAGCGTTCCCTCCTCCCAAACCGGTACAGCAATTACCACCACACTCTCGGCAACCCGATACATGTAATCGTTGGCTGATGGGCACGTGTGACAGGTCTCCCTGTCCATACTCGCACGAACGCCAACCTGGGGCATGTTTGAATTGGCTGACAACGGGCACGTGCAGAAAATATGTTTGCCCATTCCAACACTCGCAACCGACTACCACATGCTTGGGTTGGTTGAGAGGTTCCTGCAACAAATCCCCCTGCCCATTTTTACACGAGCAGCAGCCTGAGGGTTGCGTGGGTGTATCAAAGGGTACGTGCAAGGAATCCTCTTCCCCGCGTTCACACGAGAAGAGGCTTCCAAGTTCTATTGATTCATCCAAAACTGATCTGAATCCATCCCCACTCGAGAAGAGGCTCCCGAGTTCCGTCGACTCGTCTAAATCTGGCCTGAATCCATCCTCACTCGAGAAGAGACTTCCGAGTTCCATCGACTCACCTAAATCTGGTCTGAATCCATCCCCACTCGAGAAGAGACTTCCGAGTCCCATCGACTCACCTAAATCTGGTCTGAATCCATCCTCACTCGAGAAGAGACTTCCGAGTTCCATCGATTCATCTAAAACTGGTCTGAATCCATCCCCACTCGAGAAGAGACTTCCGAGTTCTATCGGTTCATCCAACACTGGTCTGAATCCTTCCCCGCTCGAGGAGAGGAAAACTTCACCTCTCATCGATCGGTCGATGGACCGTGGCGCCGTATCCCGTCGCCCGCCACTGCGCGATGAAAGGCCTTTTACGTGCCTGGATTGGCTAAGGGGTGCATGCAAAAGATCTCCTTGCCGGTACCTGCACAGCAGGCAACCCGAGACCTGTGCCAAATGGCGGCAGGATATATGCCAGATGTTCTATTGTCCCTTTGTACACGACGTAGATGTCACCTGTCGAAATTGGTTGAAGGGCCAGTGTAGCAGTCCCATCTGTCGCCATGCCCATGCAGTAGGTTTTGTTGAGAACCGTGTATATGCGATCATTGACTTCTTGAGGATTGTCTACAGGTAGCTGCCCGCGGGCCGTCGGTCTTAGAGAAGGACAAGCAAGCACTGGATAAGCCGACCCCGTCTGCGGGTGACAAAGTTCTGGGAATGATAAATGGGAAACGTGCTGGGATCAGTCATCTCACAGAGTCACAACGTCCTCCCGAACCTTTATATGGTACGGTGATCGCTGACCATATCAAGGTCAGGTTGGACAGAGGCTTTGAGGTCCGAGAAGTAATCACAGGATTCGAGAGCCGATGGATTCATCTAGGAAACGTCAAGTTCGGCGTTTCGTCGGATGCCATCAGTAAACTGCTATCGCAGTATGGTCAGCTGGATTCGTTCCATGTCCCAGAGACCACTACGAAAAAATCGTTGGTCATTAGAGCGCAATTCTCGTTCCCTGCCGAGGCCATGAAGGCTGCTACGGCTCTACACGGGCAAGAGTTCCACGGACAACCCTTGACGGCTAGGGTTGCCATAAACAACTTCAAGGGGGGAAACATGGTCGTCACTGACACCGACGTCTGCGTGACGTGGCAGTCGCCTCACCTTACGGGCTACGCTGGTTATGCCACCCTCAAAGGCGCACGGGCTGTGATGGACTCCGTCGCTAATACCCAGATTAAAGACAATCTCGTAACTGCTGACTTGTATGACGGGCTTCCTGCTGTTGGCGCATACAACGTCGTATTTCGATACTTGCCTGCTGAGGCAACGGAGAAGGATATTCGGAAATTAGGAGGGGATGTGGAGTCGATCATGTTGGAGCGTCCCAATTATAGATCCATCGAGCGTGCTTTGCAGACAATACACTCGATATTGGAAAACCACGGAACGGTTATCAGTTTCGATCACCTCCCGCCTCCATACAGAGAAGGGATGGTCAAGGTCTGGGTTCGCTTTTCGAGTCATGCGGAGGCCCGTCACGCCCAGGACAGTCTCGACGGCCAAAGTTTTGCTTTCTTGGGTCGTACGCCTATCTCTGTGCGACACGTTCTCAGCATGTCTTTCACTCTCCCGTACTCCGTATACCGTAAGTTACAAGATGACCTGACCTGGTTGCGCCGGTCATGGTTTCAACGATACGGTCCTGGCATTACACTGAGCGAGAGGGGAGATATCAATGGCATGGCGAATGGTCCAGTGTTCATCAGAGTGTCATGCGAAGACTCTTTGCTTCTTAGCCATCTGAAGTACCAGTTCGAACTGCTCCTCCGTGGGGACACTGTCATGTTCGACAAGAAGCCTATCTGGGACGACTTCCTTACTGGCTCTGCCGGTTTTTCGTTCATTCAACAACTGCAGGAGCAATATCCCGGTGTCGAAATTCAACTTCACAAACAAAGTCGCACCGTGACCGTAATGGGGTCGATTACACGCCGCCACCTCGCGAAGCAGGATATCGTTCGGAAGATCGTGGAGATCCAATCGCAACAGTTGTGGGATATACCCCTCCCTGGTCGAACGCTTGGTTTGTTTCTCAGCGAAGACCTGACCAGGCTGCAGGAAACCTTTAGCCCGGAGAACTGTTACCTCAATTATACCAAACGCGCTCTTGTCGTCCGCGGAAACGAACAAACATTCCGTGTTGCATGCAAGGCAGTACAGGATGCCCTAAGCCGACAAGGAGCGGAACCCTGTCAGTCGGACGCTATTTGTCCCGTCTGCTTCAACGACCCGGTCCTACCCACTTTTCTCCATTGCGGTCACCAGTGGTGCCGAGGTTGTCTCACTGGATATCTGGTATCAGCCGTCGACAACAAAACGTTCCCGCTCACCTGTCTCGGTAACGACGCGTGCTGCACGGAGCGCATCCCGCTCAGCCTCTCCCGGGAACTCCTTACTACATCCGAGTTCGATGCCGTCGTCGATGCGGCATTCTGGACACATGTGCACAGTCGACCTGACGAGTTCCATCACTGCCCGGTCCCAGATTGTACACAGATTTACCGTTCTGCGCCACGGAACATTATCCTTCAGTGCCCGTCGTGTCTCGTTCGCATATGTCCCTCGTGTCACATAGAGTCTCACGATGGCATGACGTGCGAGGAGCGCGATGAAGCGGAGGATAAGTTGTTCTGGCAGTGGCGGTCGGACAACGACGTCAAGGACTGTCCTGTGTGCAGGGTTCCGATCGAGCGCAGCGAAGGATGTAATCATATGACTTGCATTCGGTGTCAGTCGCACATATGTTGGGAGTGTCTCGCGGTGTTCCCGAGAGGCCAAGGTATTTACGACCACATGCGTCACAAACATGGCGGTATCGGCCTGTAACACCAGGTTGCTCGCTGTCGCTTCGTATGTTCTTCCTTTTTTTTTCTTCCCTTTCTTTCCGATTCTCTCACTGTTTCACACTAGCCTCTTCTTGACTTCACTCACGATCCTGTCTTGTGTACAGTTGCCTCATGCGTATTTATGCACTACTTATACAGAACTACATTCTGGAACCCGTCTTTTCCTTCTTCCCCCTGCGTGACCTTGCTCTGCAATTTTGGTCGCGACTTCTTTCTGACCTTGTGTGTCATGGTTAAATAGAGCATATAAATGGCCGAGTTCATCTACTTTCATGAGCAAACGCTCATATTCACTGTGAAGGGACTCTTCACTAAGAATACTTGTACACCACGAACTGGATCAATACGGAAGTCAGCGGTGTACAGCATATCCGAGTACGATATGGACTCACGGTATCGTAAGGTTGCGCCGGCGGCCGTCCGCGTTGCGGCAGTGAAGCCGGCAGCTCCGGGCGATCCGCCACTGGGATGAATGTCCCGTGGTGGTCCTGATACCCTCGGCTCTCATCGGGATAGTCCCGGAGCTCCTCAGGGTACGCACGATCATGTGGCGCGTAGACGACGTACAAGTTCTGCGTGAGGTGGTCGCCGCGTCTGTTCCAGAACCCATAGCGCACCCTGCGTGCCCAGTTCGCTGGTGGAGGTTCTTGAGCGGGAGGCCGTGACCCGGAGAGGGTGGGTCGCTCCATCGGTGGAGCTGGGAGTGGATTCTCACGTCTGCTGCTCGAATAAGGCGATGGGCGTCTGTCACGGTGCTGTGGGGACGGGTCATCTGGAGTGCGTGGCGAGGGTCCGTTGGAGTGGGATGACGATCGACGGGAGTCGTGGTGATGCCGCGGAGAAGGATCGGGCGAAGGTCTACTGGAATACGGAGACTGGCGGAGGTGCTCATGTTGCCGTGGTTCCGGTGGCGAACGTCCGGCACCATAGGGCGACCGGCTGTGCCGTGTACGCGGAGAACGGTTCGGAGACGGATCATTTGTGTACGGAGACCTGACAGCGCGAGGCGATGATTCGTCTGAAGATGAGAGGGGTGAATGAAGAGGCGCGAAGAATTGGTCTCCGCTGGAGGTGGAAGAGACGGCCTCGGGTATCGTAGTCAAGTTCGGCCCGACGGATGGCTCAGTGCGGCTGCGCACTATGGGACCTGTACTTCTAGTTGAGCGATGAGCAGAAGAGGCAGAGGGCAATGCACTGGAAACGTCTTCCGCGAAGTTCGAGTACGGGTCACGGGGTGCGGTCGTTGGCATGGATGAGTGCCTCATCAGAGGTTGTGCAGAGGACACGCTGCGCCCCTGGTTTGAGCTGGACGGAGGGCCGTGTCTGGAAGGTGAATGAGATGTACGTCTTCCATCGTCTGTGCTGCGACGGGGTGGTTGGTAGTGGGTCGGCGTTCGCACGATGTTAGTTGGAAATGTAGGTTGGAGCTCCGCCCTGGAGGAATAGGAATCTGGTTCTTGACTGTACACCGGCGATGGCAGGACAGGCCCATTAGCTGTGCTTGCGCTTGCCGGTGTCGGGTATTGGTTTCCCGAGGACGCATGTGCACTGATGCGACCGTTGCTATATGACTCTCCGCGGATCAGCGTGGAATGGTGAGATGATGATGATGGTCCAGTTGACGAAGAGCGCTGGTGACTAGAGGACCTGCGGGCAGGCTCGGATGAATGCCTTACTGGAGTGGTCGTGTGAGGAGTCTCGTGAGGGTTACTGTTAGCGCGATAGATGTACTCTCCCCTCGACGGAGTGCCTCTGTCGGGCGTTTGATGGTACACCTGTGGATTGGGAGTGGGGCGAACGGGAGTACTATTGGTAGCCACATGATCAAATGACCGAGTACTCGGCGTATCGTGCGAAGCTGCTCTCCTGTCGGTATTCCTGATAGGTTCCCGAGTGGGCGTTGACGCGGGACGAGTATGACTACCTGATGACGATGAGCCTTCGCGACGGAGATCGAAGGTGCGTTCTGGGGGTGCGCGACCTTCGCTATCTGCTAGTAGACTGGGCGGACTCCATATCCAGGGGGTTTGAGGCTCATCACCATCTTGATCTTCCTTTTTCTCTCTGCAGACGCGGTAGAAATCATTTGTGTTAGCACGTCATAGCAGGGCGGCAAAAAAAAAAGATCGCGGGGTAATAGATTAGAGGCGTCAATCATGACCCCCGACGCACCTCTTTACCATACCTTCCAATCCTAGACCGTTATTGGAGAGTTCGGTTTTCCAGTAACTCGGTGATGCCGGACGAGGAACACGTTTGTAAGGGTTGTAGTTGGGGGGCATGCCCCAACCCATGCCGGGTGCCCACGGCAGCTGTCCGTTTTGCATCTGGGGGTTGTACTGCCAAGAGCCAGCATTCCAGCGCGGAGGTGCGCCGTGAGGCATAGGGGGCGGGCCTGGATATCCAGGGGGGAAGCCGGCGGCTGGTGGCCAGCTACCTGTCCAGCCAGTAGGTGGTACATGGGGTGGTTGAGCTTGCTGTTGCATCAGCTGTGGGTTCGGATGCCATCCCTGTGCGGACTGCGAGGACATGGCGGGAGCGCTGCGTTGAGAGCGACGAAAAAACGACACCATGAGAGAGACGATCGGGGATGGCAGGAGTCTGGCTATTACCTGTCAGACGACCTCGCCAATAAATGGCAGGCAACAGCAACGGAGCGAAGATGCAGTGGAGAGGTCTTGGAGGTGCGTCAGGCTATTGTCACAGGTTCTTAAGACGTATTAATCCGCCCTCCAATTGTGGAGGAAGAATAAGAAATCCAGCGGTACCCGTTCTTCGCCGTTGCCGATGACCAGACAAGATAACCGAGCAGTGCTAGCTAAGGATGTTCCAAAGAAATGGAACGGATACACTCCACGGGGGGAGAGTCCAGCTGCACAGCCAAGTCTGACAAGGTCGTCCTTATTTATTACACTCACTTGACTTATCAGTTACAGGAAACGTCAAAGGGGAAGAAGTGGAACCGTATCGGATTGATCCAGCGTACAGAATGACAATTGCCGGCTCTCTCACGCCCTCGCCCAGGAGAGCAACACAATACGGTGTTCGTCGCAGAAGCTACGGGTGGGTCGTAGCCTACGCCCAGGAACCCATCTCCAGCATAAGCGCTGTGTATACTGCCGGCTCTCCGACGCGTGTCCGTTCGAAGTCTCTCAGGGAGCGAACAACATGCATGGTGGCTTCCTACATGTCAGTGGTCTCAGTGATGGGAACAAACTTCCATATATGTGAATGTGGTGGGCATGGCATGCACGATGTTTAGGGCAGGCACATTCGTGGCTGAGGCTCTCGAAGGTCCCTAAGTTACTGTAATCGCAGGTATACCAGCTGTGTAGTCTTGCCGTAAAGTTTACTCCGATATCTCAACACGAACTCGCAGGCGATGGGTGCCGGCCATTACTCTGCCTTGTCCCAACCAACCCTCGAAATGAGCGAACTGGTCTGCAAGACGCTCGACCACGACGCCACTGACATCCTCATCGACAAGTGGCTCGAACACCGCAACGACGCGTACTGGGAATGGTTCCAAAACATAAGACAGCGGAAGCACGCCGCCAACACTCTAAAACGACAGGTCATCGCTTGGAACAAGGGCGATTTCGTGCCAGAGAACATTTTCTGTCGCACCGTGGACACGAGCAGACTCATTCCCCTCGACCGCACCTGGACAACTCATGTTTACCACCACCGATCCATGCAGGACAGGAAACTCTCCATGATGCCCGTCGTGTTCACCATGGTAATTCCCTCCACTTCCTCACCGTTAACTTGGCATCATATCCAACCTTTACAGTTACCCGAACTCATGCTTCTCAGGGGGATGCACGATCATGGCTGTGACGACGTGTATATCATTGTCACCGATGTAAAGAAGCAGGAGATGGACGACATCACCGACTACTTCAAACTAGTTTGCCGCTATGCCTATGGCAAGAAATGTAAACCAAGCAGGGAGTGCCAAATCCAATACGAACGTCCGTCTTCCCCCCCTGCCCTTTTCTCTCCGTCCCTTTGTCTCATCCGAGCGTCATAGACATGCGGCTCACCCACACGCTGCTCAGACAGAGACGTACTCCGTGTTTTCCCCAGATCGACCTCATCTTCCGTGCAATTCTGTACGAGAAACGCCCGCCCTTTATCATTTTATTCTCCCACCAGACCACCTCATATTCCCAAATCCTGTTCACACACTCGCTCTTCGTACCAGCAGAAGACATCTTCTTTGATTTTCCCAGCGGGTGTCCAAACCCTTGCTGCAACGACGACTGCGAGATGATTCGCTTTCCGCGACGGGGTATCGAAGGAGCGGTCATCTTATCCGTCAAACGTGGTGGCAAGTACGGAAAGAGGATTAGGGCAAAGGAAATGTGCAATTGGGTCGATTGCACCGTTTCCTTTAGTGAGGATACGCGACAGGGCGACGGTGAAACTAGCAGCGAGGGTTCTCAGAGCAACGGTAACGGGGAATGCAGTAATGGCTCCACTAAAAATGGCCTCGTGTGCAGCAAATGCAGACTCGTCAAATACTGTTCTCCGGAGCACCAGAAGAAAGACTGGGAAGAACACCGAAGAGTGTGCGCAAAACCAGCCAGTGCATAAGACGTCCAGGTAGCGTCTTTACTCATACCACGAGCGTCACGATGTATATGCCTTCTTTTTTCTTCTTAACGCCACGTCTGTTTCCACGCCTTTCTCTTTCTTTTTATCCTGTTGTTCTGTACAAGTATTATGTGCGGGTGTTGTGATGCACGTAGTTACTGCCGTAGTCCCTCCCTGTCCTTTTAATTGTCTTGTCTGAGAATGAGGTAGGGCCTGGTCAATGCCCTTTCTTCCGATCACGTGTAGGTTATGCAACCCGTACGTCACAAAATTTTACGGGGACGCGCCTGACGCGTTTCGTTCAGTAATACATACCAACTTTCGTTGTAATGCCATGTCAGCTTCGAGGTCAGTGGCAAGATTACAGGCGTTTACATGCAGGTAACGAACTCACCGGGCAGGTTGCTAGCCGGCGTGAAAGTGTCATTCACCTTTAAGTGTCACCCTGCTATCGAAGTTCCCCTGCTCAACCGCCTCAGACATCCCGCATGACGTGTCTCCAGTGGATCTATGCATGCATTGTGTGAATAAGTAGGATCATGCATTGTCCTGCATTTGTATCCGGCGCACGGTCACACGAAAGTAACTTCGTCTTGCATAACGTCCTCGTTCATCTCTTCCTCTTCCGTTTTATCGTCGAAGCGCGAGGCGGCAACGCTGCCACCTATCCTTCCTCTCCGCTCGTTCATAACACGTTGGTTTGTTTTCCTCCCATGCTCACGATATCGTTCCCGGGACCGCTCTGAATATACAGGAAGCGGTGACGAGTGACGGGTGGAGCGGGTGAGCAACACGGTTAGCTTGCTTGCAAGTCGAGGTTTCCGGCGGCAAGACGCGGTCAGTATGGCACGCGTCTTGTTGATATTACCTTTGCTTGCGAGGTTTCTGTTGCACCGTAGCTGCCAGCGTACTACTAGGAACCGGTGTGCATTTGAGAGTCCTTCCTATTTGGGCCAATAATTTCTCCCACACATGCTAGCGTGCCAGACAGAACCGTATTGGCCGTGATCATTGGCACAGATCGCCTCGGAGGTAAGTAAGATGCCTACCAAATTGAATGGCGTAGAGTCATCTTCCAACCCCCCGAGGTTGCGCAGTACGCAGCCCGTCATGTGACTTAGGAGTAGTGCTCATCGATGATCTCGTCCTTTGCCATGTCCTCCGCGTCCTCGAAAGCTACGATGCAGGATACTGCCGAAATATCACAAGGTAGCGAGGGGGAGGAATATATATCTGGTTCCGAGGAGCCTCACCCGGGCGGCGGGGATGAGGATGGGGTAACCGAGGCATCACAACCCTCGCCCTCGAAGCGCCAGCACAAGACACGATCCAAAGTCGCTAAAGCTTTGAACAAAATACGTGGAAAAGAGATACCACAGTCGATTGTCAACCATGTCGTAGAGCAAGGGAGCGAATCCCTCCCGGCGATCCAGATGCCATCAGGGCGGTTTTAGAGCAACTGAGGATCATGGATGTACTCGAGGGGAAAGCAGGAGTGGCTGGCCGGGGGGGAAAAGCCACGGATGGGCATAAGGTAGATTTTATCACCAAACGCTATTCATCTTCGTTGGATGTGTAGCGGCAGTTCTGGGCAACACAGCCCGTCCCCAAGATGGGTAAGGATAGTATTCACAGTCATACTCCGTCTGAAATAGCCTGCCCTTTCCAGGTGAAGAGCCCTCATCAGAAGATGGGTACATCGAGCCTGCAAAAGCGATCGAAGATGGCCGCCGCGAACCATATCCCTTGCCCAAAGACTTCGAATGGTCAATCCTTGACGTCGACGATTCAAAACAAGTTCGCTAGTTCTTGATAGGTTGGCTCTGCGCTCACCAGAAGATAGATCAGGGAGGTTTACGATTTACTATCGCTCAACTACGTCGAGGACGACAGTGCTGCTTTCCGTTTCCAATATAGTGCTGAATTTTTGGAATGGTAAAATTCGGCTCTTTCGTCTTGGGACTTGATGTTTATAATGAAGGACACTCAAATCTCCTGGCTATTTCAAGGAGTGGCACGTGGGTGTACGAGTGTCGTCAAACAAGAAACTTGTCGCTTTCATATCAGGTGTCCCAACAACCCTCCGTGTCCGTGGAAAGTGGGTGTGTCTTACGACCCTTTTTTTACTACTCCAACTCTCATACTCAGCGTATTCCGTGCGAGCGAGATCAATTTCTTATGCGTCCACAAAAAATTACGCTCTAAGCGACTGGCGCCGGTACTTATAAAGGAGGTCACCCGGCAAGTGCATCTCCAAGGGATTTCCCGAGCAATTGATACGGTAGGCGCTGTCCTTCCAACGCCGGTGTCGACATGCAGGTACTACCATCGACCATTAAATATTCCCAAGCTTGTCAATGTTGAATTTACTTGCGTCCCTCGGAACATGACCCTTGCACGGATGATCCGTGAATATAAGACAGATGCCACACCACGTCTACCAGGCCTCCGGGAAATGGAGGAAAAAGACATACCTCGAGTAGCAGATTTGTTCGCGCAGTACATGCAAAGATTTAACCTGGCTCCAATAATGACGGTTGACGAAATCCGCCATCTATTCCTTGGCGGAAGGGGGGACGTCGAACAGCCCTGCGAAAAGTACAGACGCCCGAAACAAGTGTTGTGGGCACATGTGGTCGAGGCACGTGAGGCCGACTTGCACCCAAATTCCTGAAACACCGCTCAAATTTAGGATCCCGGGAAGCATCGTGTTACGGACTTCTTCTCGTTCTACTCGCTTCCTTTCACGATTATTAACCGTCCCAGGCCCAATCTCCTGGAAGCTGCCTACCTTTTCTATTACGCGAGCGACGTCGCGTTTAAACTTAGACTAGACGAAAGCAATAAACTGAAAACACGCCTCGTTCATCTCATTGGCGATGCTTTAATTATCGCGAACCAGGCGAATTTCGACGTTTTCAATGCGGTCACGTTGATGGATAACGTGACCGTCTTGGATGATTTTGAAGGTTTGGTTTTTAGAGGCTATTTCTTCATCACGTCACTTATACGACGATTCAGTTCGGGGCAGGAGATAGTCTGCTTAATCTCTATCTATATAACTGGAGGACAGCACCTCTTGCGGGTGTTAATGCCATAGGTGATGTCGAGGCGGGGCGAGGAGTAGGAGTGGTTATGGTGTAAACGGCACAACAAACTTCGGATGCTCAGCTTGTTAACAGTCCATATGAATACTTCGCTACAGTTGCGGACAGGCAAACTCGACACAATAAGTGCTTGAATTATATTGGTAGGCTACTATTTGTTGTGCTGAAATCTGTATACAGAGCAATCATTATTACCTTGCTGTCGAGGTTTATCCTGCAACATATTTTCCGGCAAGCAAGGTTGTCGCCGCCGCCGGCACTTCCCGAGTTTGTTTACACGCCCATATGCCCTTGTGATGCAGCCGTACTAACCCGTGTTGGAATGACAAGCAGTCACGCTGAACTCAATAGCAAGGCGCTCGCCGGCCATGGAAATACCCCATCGTGCGGGTAGTTGGCCAGGCGTAAAAAAAGATCGTTCAGCAAGCACCCAAGTATCATGTGGCGCGCGCGTCTACACGCTCACGTCAGTCCTCACCTGACGCGTAACTATAATTAATGTCCCGGCGACTGGCAATTGCTGTGAGTAGAACTCCGAGTCCACCTGGCCGTAAAGCTCTCAGTATTTTTTTTCGGGGAGAGGGATAAACTACCCTTCTATGTGAAGAATTGAACACCCTACAAGGCGGGTCACTGCGCTGAATTCGTGGCAAACAGGGCCTCGTCGATAAAGGTCATACTCCACAAAAGCGCCAGCACTGAAACCATTCTCAGAAGTCCCACTGGATTTTCCCGAAATCCCCGTCAAACGTCGCCGCCGTAGTTACGAGACTCGACTGACCAGCGGAAATATCCATTGGGCATGTGAGGCCGTCCGAAGTGTATGCACATGTGTGGGGGGAAGGGGGCGGAGTATTGATTGATATATCGGCATTCTCTTGCCGTTTAACATCGAAGTTACCATGTTCGGTCACCCAGGAGCATGCCTGGTGCCAGCATGAGGAAAGGACACTGGCGGTGAATCGAGAAATCGTACAAGTCATGTGAATGGTAGGTAAAAGGAGTTCAGAAGCTTCCTAGGGAAAGGGTGGTATTTGGGCCCTACTTCCTCCATCGGGACCTGATGCGGGTCCCATCAGAAGGGATATCTGTAGATAGGTATTCAAACCCAACCCTTCGGAAGTGAACGATATCACTTCAACCCTTGGGACATCACGAGATATTCGCAGAAGAAAAAAAATGTAGGTCGAGAACTCCGTTCCCCTATAATATCCAATTCAGGACCAGATCCAAGGTCCTGGCATAACGAGTATTAGACGTACATAGCTGTTTGGTCGCCACGTATAATGCACGTACGAGGCGCTTCGAAAGGTATTGATTTTGCGTTTGTACGGAGAAATTATATTGATGGTAAGTCGATACCTGCTATAACGGTAATACGCCACCCAACCTACCTGAAACGATTACCCCAAGAAATCTGGGCTTCGTGCAGATGTAACCACATCAGAAGAAGCGGGAATAATTGGTTTCGTCACGAGTCACGAGATGACTGACCAGGGAGGAGGGAGGGGTATAAAAGGTTTTGGCTCGGAGGACGGTTCCCTCCGCAAGAAACCATGCGGTTGTTCATCGTTTCACTCTCTCTGGTGGCTGCAGCTACCCTGTGTGCTGCTGGAGACTTCGCTGCCTCCTGCTACAACTACTACCTGGATAATACCGAATTCTTCGCCACCTGTCGTACAGACGCTGGCAGTGACCAGTCAACAAGCATAGACTTGAATCAATGCGTCTCCAATAACAATGGAGCGTTGCAGTGCAGTTCCTCGAAGTGAGTTTATCAGAAACTCGATCGTAGTGCAACGACTTACCCGTTGCCTCCCGCTAATTCACGCATACAGCGGATATTACTCAGATTCCTGTTCCAGCTGTGGCCTCTCTGGAACTTCTCTGGATTGCCAATGCAGGACCAGCAGTGGCTCCACCGACTCCGCATCAGTCGACTTGAGTACGCTGTTCAATCTGGTCAAACCAGGATGAAGCTGACCACTTATTGCCATGAACAGATAATTGTGTAGGAAACAGTAATGGGGTTCTGGTCTGCTAGTTGAGCATTAGGCATGCTGCCTGTATGAACAGAAGCTGTGGAAAGCGCTCAGCGCGCAAGTGTGCAGGACGAAGTTTGATATGTACTTTTGTAGGCTTGCTGAACACGACCTTGAAATTTTTGGACCGCAAAATCGTATAATGAACAAGCATCTACGGCTGGTTGATTGGGAGAACTTTCGAGCAGCTTTTTCGTGGCACACCTTGAAGATTACCACAAGGCAAGCAAGGTGAACTTTCATGAACCGTTGTTATTTCAGTCGTGGCCTCCGGTAACGTGGGGCTGTTCGAATGACCACATTGCCGAAATTGTGATTCGCGGTTGTACTACAAACGGTTGCAATACAAATGAGGTAGGTAGAGACAGGCCTTAGAATGGGTGAACTTCGCAGCAGGGAGCATCCAATCCAGAACTCACAGGTTAGCACGCAATACTATAGGGCCACCGGGTACTCTGGAAAGTTGGTGCAGCACCTCAATCTTGATTCCTGCCTGTCGCGATCAGGATAATCAAGTGCAATATACTACTACCAACAAATCTTCGCCAACACTATACAGTTTCCGTCAAGAGGATAATTAGCTTTTCAGCGGCGTTGGCTTCGAATTCAAGCGAAAGAACACCTTGATAGTCAGGCCCATAGTTCTGAGGTTCAATGTATTAGATTATCGCCAAGGGACATCAAATAGGTCACTCACGCACCACGAATTCTCAGCTAGGTACTGACAACGGGCACATCTACCACTATACAACCCGATTGAGTTGTACTGCTACATGTCCGCAAGCTTGTCTGTAGTCCAGCTAGAAATTCGACGACCATTCAACCAGAGGCCAGGTCGCCCGCTTCCTTCGGACACCATCTCCGACGAAAGCTCATCGATCGGCCGGTTTGGTCTCTCCCATCCGATTTCTAAAGGAGCTATGACGTGCACGAGGGGAGGGTTAGGATAAGCAGCGCCTATGGGCGAGTGCATTGTAGATGGACCAGTAGAAGCCGACGCCGCATCGGGAAATACTCGGCCAACACGAGGAAGATAGAGGAGTAAAAACGGAACGGTAGAGGAGAGTGCACTGCTGAGTGTACTCTTCGTAAAGGGACTCTCAGATATCAAAAGAGCTACACATCGATGTGGATGTTCCTCGAATCTTTGTTCGTGGAGTCGTGCGTCCGGTGCCGTATGTGAATGTCCAACAAGTGGCTGTGAGGATGTAAGGCGCGATGGAGAGTAGGCATGAGTATGCCAAACACCCTCCATTTCTCGAACGTAATTAGGACCGAATTTCTTCTTCTCCGCCTTGCACTGTGCAAGGACGCGCAGACGTCGGCGAGGTAAAATGTCCCTGTCTGGCCACATTTTCGACGTATGACCTTGAGGCATCGCCGCGTCTGCAGCGTAAAGAGGAAGCCACCACCAGCCTAAGAGATCTATTCCCCCATCTGACTTGCCGCCGACGCGTCGGAGGAGCATGGAAAAGTGATCCTGTAGGAGCTGCAGCGATCGATATTCAAAAGCGCTTCCTTTGTGAACTGCAGAGAGCTGAGAGAACGAACGATAAAATGGGCGCATCTGAATGAACCTTGCCAGTATGCTCGTCGCCGAACTACGTGACGAGAAAGTGGTTGCCCGCAAGGGGGGTCGACAAGCAAAGCGGGAGGTCACTAACACGCGGAACTGCCCGGCTCCTTTTCCTCTACAAACCGAACCAGCCTGTAATACACGTCCGTTCTCAACCGTCATGTCCTAGTAAGTCCCCTCACTACTTTCCAGGCTCGTCGACGACCGTACCCGCCTGTTAATATAGCGTCATCTTCGGCCGTGCCATCAAAACAGAGTACCTCACCCTTGGTACACTCTTCGCAACCGGTCTTCTTACCTACTCTTCCTTGGGTGGCAAGAAAGCCAGCCCAGCTGGGAAGACTGTATCTGAGAGAGTAAACGAAGCTACTCCCATAAAAGCTGCGTCCAAGTGCGTCATATAAACTAACTGTCGTTTCGCACACGCCGCTCACTTGCAACTGTTCTGTTGTGGTCAAATTAAATTGATTCAGAGAGGAGGAAGAATTGTAAGTCTTTTAGCGTTATGCGCCTCTCGTCGGTGACCAGAATGTGGATTTTCTGACGACGTAGGACGAACAGCATCAAACACTTTATTGCTGAAGCAGAGAAGGAAGGCGGGGGATCATCACATCATTGAACGTCATGTCGTGACTCTGGTAGACTGGAAATGTGATACCGCATAGAAGGATTCGCTGCTCTCTAGTTAACTTCACGCCGACACCCAGACACAGGGCTTCCTTCCACGGGGATGAAATGCGTCCAAGTGGAGCGTTCTCTATTGAGGAAATAGCTTATGGGGAGGACAGCATTTTGGTTTTCTAAACCACCTGAAGGCCTCATGCCAATTCGCGCAAAGATCTTATAGCTTGGATATTTCCGAGTGAGAAGGGAGAGACTCCAGGGATAACTGAGACTATTATGGTACAGCGGATAAGTTATTGCCTAGGTGTTCCAAGTCTATCGCATAAGGCTTAAGGCATCGCAGTAGTAGGCAACGAGAACTCCTCTGTCACCCTCTCCTCCAAGAACTGCAACACTTCGGCATTACATACCACGGTCGGCACTTTGATCTGTCCTGCAGCAATGTTGTCCTTTCGAACCTTCCATTCCCTGTATTCGCCAAACGTGCCTCGTCGCACCACACGGATCACAGGCGTTCCAATTTTGTTAGCAAGAGTTTCCGTGCGGTAGTTGTCATTCTGCTCGAAAAGGGCTATCCGGACTTGGGCAACTGCACTCGATGCAGAAGTGGCTTCGTGGAGCAGCTTGTCAGGAATACCTAGACTCAGAAATGTAGCGCGAGGTACTCACAAATACTGTCCTGCGATTCGACAAAGAAAGCATACCGCGGAAGAGTCTTCCGATAATCCGCAGCGACGCAGAATTCGGAGACATTACCAAGCAGCTCAGATGCAGACAGGACCACCTGACGAAGTTGATCCTCGGTCGTTATCTCATTGGCAACCCGTAAGCCACCGCTGAAAAGGAAGAAAATGGGTCAGCACACATATCGGTAGCACAAAAAACCAATAAGCCTACTCTCGACGCTAGAACACTTCTGTGAGCAAACCGACTCTCAAGAAGATGATTCCGCGCGTACCCGAACGTAGTGAATAATGGGCTGTCCGTCGCGAGGGTCAAAACCGACAACCTCCACAATGTCGTTGAGACGGAACCGCCACAGACCATCTCTAGTCGTTAGAATGACCTCGTATCTTTTCCCAACTTCGACCTGCCACTGTAGCGACGACGACGGTCAGTTTCTGACTTCTCATGGAAATTACTGGAGGCGTACCGTTTGAATCACGTATTGGGACTCCTCGGGAGCGTCCTCGGGCAAAAATTCGATGATTTCGTCAGATCCAACTACCTTGTACAGACTAGGGTCCCGTTGATCATACGGGAGAGCCAGAAAGGCTTCACTACATGTGATTCCAAGAGTATTCAAGGGAATATCTGGTCCAATGTATTTCCGAATCTGCGTGGATGATCATCAAAATTCAAATAAATCAACTCATAGTAACGGACAGACCTCGGGGACGGGCATGACAAACGACCCGCTCGAAATAGCGAAAGCGGTGTGCAAATTAGGCCAGACCTTGGTGAACCATCCTGGCGCTTTAGTGTCGATAGTCCGTAGCTCGGCGGTCCGCTTCGGGTCCGCTTTGAAGTAGCGCTGTAGCAGTCATGTAAGCGACGGCTTCTCGAGGGTCGGCAATATAAAAAGAATAAAAACCTTCACCTACCTCAAGGCTTTCCCTTACATGGTCAATCCCCTCCAAATGCGGGATCTTACCTGTCTCGATACAATCGAGAATCGTGTCCCAATTATTCCCGATGGTGTGGCAAAAGTCGCGAAAAACAATTGTGAACATGGCATTGATCAACTCAAGCTGGCGCTCCTGCACGGCAAATAGTGCATGCACAAACAGCATTGAGCTGTAATTAGGAATGTACGAGACTGCTAGTGGTGAAGAATTATTTGGGACTGCATACGGGTCAATCAATCTGCTGGGGCGGAAGATGAATGCAACCCACGCTTTAACGTTTGGTAAAAGGGGTCCCTGTCGACGACCTGCCGAAATGTTTAAATCGCTAACCCCCAGATTCACGAGGGAGCACATTTACCATGTCATTGAACATACGGACAGTTCCCGTGGACATGATGCAGACAGGCATACGCCGGTCGATCTGCCCATCAGCATCCAGTGCAGCAACTACCCGGCGGCTGACGAGGGAATACACTACGCAGTTTTTCCCGCCGTTCTTGCTAACAGGGTTAGATGCCTTCATGACATGTGATGTGGAAGTGGACATGTGCTCTGGGTGACGGTACTTGGGATAGCACTTAGGGGTTGCGCCGGACGTGCCGGAGGAGTGAACAATAAAAAAGGGCATCCCAGGAGCCATGAGATTCTCGACGGCGGATGTCTGGCACGGCTCTTCAAAGAAACGAGAAATAAAGGGCTGATAATCACTGTACTTGGACAGCGAGACTGTGTTGTGGTAGGCCCGGAAGAGTTCATCGGGTTTAGACAATAGTTCACTGTCTAGCTGCCCTTCGGTCGTCAAGCCAAGCACATTGCGAAAGTCCGAGAGAGAAGCCGCATCGTTGAAGTACGTGGAAATAGAGTTGGTCTTGACGAGGTAAGAGAGCACTTCCTGCGTGCGCTCTGTGAGACTTCCCACAAGCTCTGCAGTGAGAGAGGAGATTGGCTGCGGAGGAAATTCGTCAGTGGTGGACATAATAACAGCGATCAACGCTTGATGGAGAAGGAGTGGTTGGTTTTGGTTCGTCGTGCCGCGAGTCCGCATTTATAGAGATAATCGACATCGGAAGAAGCACAGGTTCGTTGATGCCAGGAGGTGAGCGTAGGCACGATCTGTACATCAAGCGGTCCACAGCACCGCCATTGATTTATCCGGTGTTCCATCACATGGACAGTTCTCGCCTGTCCAACGCAAAGGGAACACCTATCAACCGTCCTACTGTGCTGGATGGACTCGTCATGAACCAGTGTGCTACGAGATTTGAAAGACGATTACAGAAGTGCAGGCTCTGGCCCCATAGGAGAAACCTTGGTTCGCTCACAGAACTGTCAACAGTTTAGTACGGGCGGATTGACACATACACTGATCAGTGATGGAAGTCCGGAGGGGACTGTGGGGCTATGTATGACCTCAGTGGTGAGGTATGTAGGACCCGACATGAGAAAAAAAGCGCCAGCAACACTGAACACACGAAAATGGGCCCGTGATGAACGCTGTGCAGCGATGCTACGCGACTGCCCAGTTCGCGAGGGGCTGCCCACGAAAAGATCTGCCCAACAAATTACTCCTACTCGATGGGGGCGATGAGCTCAGTGCCATTGCTGTATACCATGCAAAGTTGCCGATCAGCGACCAAGTAGGCAGGTCTAAGGAATGTAGTAGTGGCAGTCATGTTGGAGTCCCGTTGCTACCGGGGATTGCCAGCTGGCGACTGCAGGTCAGTCGGTTACCACTAACTCACTAACATCTTGGTTCAAGTCCATGATCGCTGTCAGCCTTGTCTACTTCGGTAGTGAGCACGAGGCAGCGACAAGCGAACTCTTTTGCTGAGAATTGTTAGAGTAATAGTCGCGGAGTCCTTCCGTCATCGCCGTCTGGCCACCACTCCAAAATTTCTGCTAATTCAACGACGACGTCCATGACTGCGCCTCCGACAACGGCCACTCATTCGTCTACCGAGACATCTGACGTACGCTCCGTCCTTCCGTCTCCACCAACCTCGCCGGTCTCTACTGCTGGAAACTTCGCGGCGACTCGTATACGATTAAAGGCAATCAGAACACCAAGAGCTACGCGGAACTCCTCGGTTGACTCTGTTTCAGTGCAGAGCGAGTGCCGGGGCGAGTCGCGGTATACGTCTCCTGTCCCTCACACGACTGGAAATAGTAATGGAACCGTCACACCCGCTAGTATAAAAGCTAAGAGGAGACAGTCTTCCATTGCGTACTTTACACCCTCTTCACCTTCACCTTGGGAGAGGGATGGGCAAAGACATCGACCAAACTCAAGCCGAGCTGGGCCGAACTCGACGCCCAGTCCATCCGGTGGCAGTGAATTGCTCGAGGATGAAGGTGGAGGTGGGAAGAGGGTGAGCCTTGCGATGAACGCTTGCTCGCACCTCAGCGGGGATAGTGTAAGCTCGTTGGAAGGGGTCGATACAAAAGAGAGGGAACCACTGACGCTCGTCGAGAAGTGAGTTTTTTTTACTGTAGTAAAGCGCGTTCCCGTGGCTTCACAACTCACACCTTCATTTGCACCAGACATGCTGACCTGTTACACTTCATCGCACAAAAAGAACGAAAATGTCTCGAACTACGTGAACAGCTGGCTATTCACGAACATGAGCTCGCAGAACGTGAGTGCCCTGGTGTCGCATTGTAGCGTAGGCTACTCCATCATTTATTTCGCCCGTGGAGTGATAGTTGGCTCTCCGTACATACCACTAGAACTGACTTACGCGAAGGGGTCGCTGACACCATCTTTTCCCAGTGAAACGCAAGTGGGAACGAATCATCAACCGCACTCTGCCGACGGGAGGATGTGAGAACCTGGTCTCTACGTCCGGTACGAACGGAAGCACCACCCTAGACGGAATCAAAGAAGGTGTCCGCAGGATCACCCTTGGGCTTAGTGATCTAGGAGGAGGCGCCGCCATGGAACCCTCACAACTCCTTGCTGTGCATTCCCAAGACGAAAGCGCACCCTCTGTATCCGTCACCGCGGATAGTGCCCCCGGGCTCAGCAGTGGCCGCTTCTCGGCAAGTTCGATGTCCTCATTTTGTGAGGCTGAAGCTGCACATGGGAACACTCACGTCGAGGGTTCCGTAGATGCCGTGCGCTCGAGCAGCTCTGATGCGACCTCTTCAATTCGACGAAGTGGCAGTCTGCACAGAAGGCCTGCCCGATCCTGCTCGAAAGACCCTCCGACACCTGTCAGTTTATCGACCGGTATTGAGCTGGGACACGAATCCCTGGGTACGACTACATCGCAAACTGTATTATCACAGGTTCATTCGAGGCCTGCAGCTCTTGCGCCAAGGCAGCAGGCAGCCGCGTCGCCTTCATTCTCCATGCGTACTGCGGCCGATAAACAATCGCGACGCACTACGCTGGCATCCTCGCTCCCACCACCATCATCGGTTCCTGGGCTGGGTTCGCTCACTATGGGTGCAAATGTTGGAAGTCCAGTTTCTTCGTGGATGGAAAGCATGGGGAAGAAACTTGGAGGGATTCAAAGCGCTGATACGTAAGTCTTCTCATTTGGGTATTTAGTTCTCCGCGTAGTTTTATCTCCCCGCTCTCTGCTTTGGGTTTTGCATTCCAAGCGATGTAGGGCTGACATGACCTTTCTCCCTGCCGCGAAACAGGCTCACCAAGAGTCAAAAGCGTGCATCTGTCCTACTGGCAGATGTCTCGCACTCCATCATGTCTGCACTCTCTCCATCCCCATCCACAGCTTCCACCGTTCTCTCGCCGACCTCGAATTCAATATCCTCTTTTTCATCGGATGTATCGTCCCCTCGCACTCCCTTATCTAAAGTGGAAGCGAATAAGAATATAAGAATTCGAGGGACCAACAGTCTTCTTGATGAAGATGACGAAGATGACACAGTTCGCATCGGACGCGTGATGGTGCCTGACTCTGTCAAGGACGGTGCCGGCGCCGTAGTAGGATCAGGGACCCGGACCCAGAGGGCCGCCGTTTCCTCTCTCCACGATGACGACGATGACAACTGGAACTGGAACTGGTAGTCTAGTATTTCCAAGGTCACAAAGGAATGCACATATATATGTAATATTGGGCTACGACGCGTCCGTGCACGACTCACCGTCATGACGCTCGTATGTATCTTTTTTCATTATTCCTTGATCAGTACCCGCATGTCAGATACCAAACATCAGGTCACCGAGTCATGATGATGCTTGCTGGTTCGAGCGACGTTCGAAACAGCCCAACCTTAATGCCATGGCTACGGCGAGCTCCCTTCGGTGTCAACTCCACAGCTTGCCAATACGCCTATACTTAACAGTGCTCATAAGCGCTCACGAGGGTGTTTCCCGGTCACTGACACTTGTAACATCCATGACGAAGGCATCACCTGACATTAACGGCATCACTTACTGTAACAGTGACTAGGCGCTCAGTAAAACGTATCAGACTGACCAGCTTCGGCCTGTTACGCTCACACACACCCAAAAGGTTGAGCTCGGGGGCGTGAACTGCTCTTTCCTGTCACATATTTGAATGAAATTCCAACCCTACACGCCGTACTATATACATTGGCACCCACTGCCAACAACTTAGATCACCGTCAAAGCATGTGCAACCTGGCCCACGATTATAATGGAGACTTGCGCTCCGCGACAACGAGGCGGCAACGCGGTAAGTGAAGGTATGAGGTATGTCCCGTACGCGACGAGAAATCCTCGCCTTGGTAATCCGCGTGATGGGGGTTTCTCTTGATGTTCAATGAAGCTATTGCTTTAGGCGTTCACGAAAACGTGGTCTGACCAGTACCAGCCTGCCTACACTCGAAAGGTTGAGCTTGGAGGAGGTGAACTGCTCTCCCCTGTCATACACGTTGGCACCTTGGTGTCCCGAGAAATGGAACACCATCATCACAGCGTGTACGACCTACCGCGATTATAACGGGGGTTTTCACTGGTGTCACGTCTAACGAAGCACCACAGGTGCGCGTTTCACTCGTGAAGATCTCGCGACTAGCCTTGCGACAACGAGGTGGCAATATGGTAAGTGAAGATATGAAGCATGTCCCGTACACAGCAAGGAACCCTCACCCAAGTACTTCGAGGTGCTCTGCGAGTGGACACCCTGCTTTTCCCTTTCCACTGCCAGTAGATTCACAGCTCTTACAACCGCAAAGACGAACTCGAATGTCTTCCCCGGGAAACGAAGTTCGAATTGCGTGCGTGCACAGCCATCCTCATACTTTACAACCGACCAGACTCACTTCGTTCGTACAGCGTTATGGGCGTCACGGGAAGTGGGAAAACGACCGTGAGCATTCTCCGACATGTTCCCCCATCCACAGTACACTCACCTCGTCGTCGCGGGGGATTGAACGTGCTACTACTAGTTCATCAACTGTGCAAGCGAGTCGGATCTGCTGGTGGGGAAGGGACTCGAGAGTTGTACGGTTGACGTACAAATGTCGAAGCCGTTTTACCTAGATCAGCGTATGGTAACGTTGATCGATACGCCTGGCTTTGACGACACCAATCGCAAGGAGAGGGACATCCTAACACACATATCTGCGTACCTTGCCAACACGTGAGTCACATTGTGTGTGTGTGTGTGTGGTAGCGATGGGGAGGAGGGAGGGCGAACTTCAACCCGCCTGACGCACGTCCTAATTACAGGTACGAACAAGGTGTCAAGCTCACCGGGATCATCTATATGCATCGTATTTCCGACACCCGCATGACCGGTACGTCGAGACGCAACTTCCGCCTCTTCCGCGAACTTTGTGGGAAAGATGCATTCAAGAACATCCTCATCGTCACCAACATGGGAAAAGACGATGAATTAGAAGCCTGCAATGAGAGAGAAAGAGAGCTGGCGACTGATGACAAGTACTACAAGCCCATGCTCGACGGGGGCGCCCGTATGGTTCGTCATAATGGCACGCCGGACTCTGCAAAAGCCATCATTAGCCAATTGATTAATAAAGGCGAAGTAACTCTTGTCGGCCAGAGGGAAATCGTCGACGAGCACAAGGAATTTTCGGGAACGACTGTGGGTAAAGAGCTCACGCGAGTTCTAAAGGAACAAGCAGAGGAATATGATACCGAGCTTCGAGAGCTCCGCGCAGGTTTGGAGGATTCGGCATGTGACAAAGACGAACAGCAACGACGGGTAGGCCAAGATGATCTGGAGAAGAAGCGCGAGGAAATCGAAAGTATCAAAAGTCGTATCGAAAACATGGAGCAGACCTTCAGGACGGAGAAGGAGCGACTTCTGGCTATCATTGCAGCTATGGAGGCAGAGAAGCTGATGCACGTGGAACACATACGGGTTTTAGAGGAACAACAGAAGGCACGGCTCGAACAAGAGAAAGAAGAAAGGCTTCTGTTCCAGCAACAGATTTTCAGCGCAATGCAGGAAAGCAGTTGGATGACAGAGACGCCACTTATTGTGCAGCGAGGGGAACCAACCACGCCTGTATATGAGAAGAGATTTATGTTTGGAGAAGAACTCCGGCGTGAGCGAACGCGTAGACAGGTGGAGGAGGCACTCTGGTGGGGGCAAACGCTCCTTCAGGTCCGAAAATGGGCAGCAGAGATGTTCATCCAGGCATACGAAGAGCTGGTGTGCACAATGCTGGCCATACGAAAAGCGCGAATGGCAAAAAGGCTTCGCAAAGTGACAGAGGCACTGGAGCGCCTACAAGCTGAAGTGAACAGACAGAAGGAAGAGATCGAGCAACTGGTCAAACGAAAAGATCAAACGGAGGAGGAAGAACTGCGTCGGGAAAGAGAGCGCAGGATAGGTTTAGAACAAGCTCGCAAGTCAGGAGCACTCGAGGGCAGCGCACGTATACGCACCGGTATTTGGATCTTTCACACCCTTACGGCGATGATGACCGTTGTCCTTATTATCTGGTCGTAGTCAGCTTGAGTTTGTCTTTGCAGCACGGCATGTAACTGGTAGCTCTCCGCTCTGGAGTACTACTAGATGCAAGTTTAAGAGGCTGAGTGTTCCGACTACCCTAAGTGGAAGGACCTCTGTGCTCGATCGCGATATCGATTCTGTCAAGGACTGAACATATATTGGTAGTCCAAGTCACAGCAACGATGCCAAGGAAATGATAGGCATGTGGTAGTAACATCATCGACAGAAAATTGTAAGGTACAAGACGATAATCGTACGGCTGAGAGGGGTTCTGAATATAAAAACAACGAAAAAAAAAGAATATTTCAAGATAGGTGATCGTCATTACGCAGTTCCTCTAGTCCCCCGTACCCATATTCCACTCAAGCGCCCTCCTGTCCTGGACCATGGTGGGACGGATGCACCGCCTTGTTCAGCAAGCCCGAGACAGCATTCCTCTGTCCTCCATCAGCAGAAGGACGTGACTGTGACGAGGACCGGATGTTTCCAGCACCACCGCGTCCCGAAGACAGGTACTCCTCATGATGGGCATGGTGATGTGTGGGTTCGACCTCCGGTTCATTTGCATCTGTCAGGTTCGCGGCGCCCCCGCGACCAGTGGAGTGTCTGTCAATCGGTTTCCGGTAACCACGTTAGCCGATATGACTCAGGGGGGGACTAACCAAGCACGTCACTTACATTCCCTCTGGGTGATGATGCTTCTTCCTTTCTTCTTGGTCGAGGGTGTCAGTGCTCCGACCGTCACCGAGAAACATGTTCCCAGCACCACCTCGTCCGGTGGAGTGAAGCGCAAGCCCGGGACCGCGGGATCTCGAACGAGATCGAGTGATGTTACCCGCACCGCCACGGCCTGAAGAGTGCTGTAGACATTTGGTCAGTGATTTTTGAAACAAGCATGTATGTGCAGTACGCACTACGACCTCAGCAGCTGCGTGCTCCCTCAGGATACGCTGCTCATACTCGGATTCCGTGATGACGTCTGGGTGGACGGGTCTCACTGAGCCAGGGTCACGAGACGGCGAACGTATATTTCCGGCGCCACCTCTCCCTACGGAGTAAGTCTAGATCGAATGGTCTGAGCACGACCGCAGCCGGGACTTCGGAACGACATTAAACGTACCCGATCGGGATGCACGGCAGGCTCACGCCCGCGGGTGTGGGAAAAATCATCGGGGCCATCGAATGGACCGGGTTCGCGAGATTGAGAGGAGCGTCTGATGTTGCCTGCTCCGCCTCTCCCCGAGGATTGCTGTCATAGTTCAACGATGAAATCAGACCTACGTTTTCTCAGACTTTCAAAATGAGGATGGTACCCACGAAGGTGTCTCTTCCACGGGAGACGGATCGATTTTCGCTGGCAGGCGAGTCTGTCATGACTAAAGGTAGTGATCAGCGATGTAGTCGTGGAAGGGCAAACGAGTCGAGAGTGATAATGTGGAAGACAAAGGCGACGGGATAGATATGGACGCTTGGTGGTTCCTTAAGTATGATTCCAAAGTGAGCAAGATCCGTCATCGCTGTCAAACGGTTGGAAAGCAGTGGTGTCTGCCCTGAGGCCACAAAAAAGGAACGTCTGCGTATTATGAGGGTGGGGCCATTCGCGGCCCACACAACGTCGGACAGCGTCGGAGTGCCCTGGGCAAGACATGGGAACGTAGTGGAGAAGGAAATACGCGAATGAAAAAGCGCCCGTAGTCAACCGATAATCTGGCGTTTTCGGCTTATCGCAAAGATAGTGATTGTCATGGGGCTTATCAGCAAGCTCAGGTTCAGTGCTTATCTCTCCTTGTCACGTCGGCGAGAGATAAACGACAGGTATAAAAGAAAAGAATGGTGGCGTGTGCAGGTGGCTCGAGCGATACTTACAACCATCTCTCACCAATGTCGAGTTGCTTCGCGTCGAATCTGCATCGAACTTGTCGCCGCCGTCGCCGCCTTCCCCAGTGACGACGCGCCCTAGTCTTGCTGCGAGAGCTGATACCTGTTGAGAGAACGATCGTCTGCCCTCCCTCCTCGGGCTGGGACTTCCGGTGGGGCTTGCCTTGCTGAACGCCATCGGTGAGCTGCAGTTTTTTGGGGTGACGGCGTCGGGTGTGGGAAGGGAGTTCTCCTGAGCGTTGGACATGGCCGATTGCGTGGGGTTCATATACCACTGGCGGTGGCAAGGTTAATAGGTTAACGGTAAGGTGCGTGTGTACCCCAGCCGAGTCCTGGTGGAAACGTGCGTCGGCGAAATTGTTAAGGTGGTCGTGTGTGATCTGATGAATATCCGATCAGGGCGTGTGTTGTTGTTGTCCTCCTCTCGCATTTTGACATGTCATACGATTGGGCAGCGGATGTCCGGGCGGGTCACCACATTTTTATAATATCGCACGCAATTCTCAGTCAAGCTTACCTTCTCTGACTTTGCAGACATCTGAGAGCTCCCGAGTCAGCGCAATATATATATATATATTTTCAAGATCGCGTGGAGCTGAGCAGGCCGCACCTGACGCCATCAGTTACCCCACGGCAAGTCTATATATGGACTACATAATAAGGTTGCACTCGAAACCTTCCACAACCTGGTTTCGTCGCAGCCTTGTGTTGTAAGTCTGAATTCAAATTTATCAAGCCAGACACAGGCTCGCCATTTAAAAATCCGAGCAATGGCGCAATGGAATAGCGCTACTGACAATTTGAATGACAACAAATGGCGCGAGTACCGCCCAGGTGGAGAGGAAATAAACATTCAGGGGTACGTTCTCCTATGTCGACAAGTTCACAGCCTAGGCTATGCCAACCAAACCTTGCAGCTCCTCTCCTAATCACCACACCAAAAACGAGGACACGTCACCGGGCACCCTCACGCACAGCTGCTAGTCACCTGCCGCTCGAGATCCTTCAGATGATCCATCCCACATGCGCCTTTCATCCAATCCTTGACGAGCCGATACTTCCGAGCGTGTCCACACCCACTCACGTCACAGACCGGAATCCTTCCCGGAGGTATCCCCACCTGACCTACCTGGGCCTGAACGTGCTCCGCAGGGAGGGCACACACAGGAACGGAGAACGTCAGCCTCATTTTTACTTCCGTTCTCTCGTCACTCATCGCCACGTCGTCACATGTACTCGTTGTTGTCAACATCGCGGCTGCAGGTGGCTTGATAGTCGAAATCCATCGGTATGAGGTAGGAATCGTCTCAACTGGTTCTGGCGCTTCTGCGTCGAGTGGTGGCTGGGATCCGTCGCGTGTGGACGAGACCACGGCAGGCGTGACAGACACCGGCGTACGATCATCTGCCGTTGACAGAACGTTACGTTTGGTTTTTGACTTGGACTGTTTCTTCAGGAGGCGATTGATAGTTTCCATCTGGGTATATTAACCGGCGTGGATAGAGGGCAGTTATGGTGATCGGGTGTTGTCAGGACCAACTAGACCTTTCGGAGGACGGAGACAAGTCGAGAGAAAAACGGACCTTTTCGTCTTCTAGTTTCTTCTCAGAAAGGTTTCTCCGCTTACGAGCCGTCTCTTCTCGACGAAGAGCAATTTCCTCCTCTGTTAGCTGTTTTTTCTTTCTCGACGATTCTGCTGCATTACATGTGCCATATCAGTTCGCTGTCCTCGTCATCTGAATGAGACGTGTTCGACGTACATAGAGATACATGAGATGAGTCGACGACGCTCGCCAGCACGGCTTGACGGGAAGTCATGGGGAGAGAAGAGCTCCCAATCGCCCCGTCATCATCGTCCTCGTCCCCGTCTTCTGACTCTACGTAATCTATCCATCCTTAGCAAAAATATCACTAAAAAAACCGCGATTGTAGAGACCGTACCTTTGGATACCTCGCGGCGAGGCGGCAGTTGGCCAGGTCCTTCTCCGCTAGGAATAGATGTAGCCCTGCTCGAAGGTTCGTTCGAACTGGGCACTTGCGGTAGCTTTAACTTGATCTTGAGTCGCGGTTTGGATGCAGGCGAAGGCGGAGGAGAGAGCTCCTCCGATTCCACATCCAAAGCCTCCTGTAGCGTGATAGTGAGAACCGCAAGCGCTGGCGAGATAAATTGCGGGGAGACGCACGTCCTCGGCGTCGTCGTCGATGTCTTGCTCGTCAGGTTCGATTGTCATGTCGACGTCCGAATCGTACTCTGCTAGTGCCATCACCATAGTGGGTCACGGCGACTGCAGTGGTCCCCGTTGAAAGTCGAACGCACCGCTGGCAACCCCGTTCCTGTCATCTGACAACTCTTCGTCCTCAGACATCATCATCTTGGCGCACCACTTCTCACCACATTTCAAACCCCGACAGCCGTTCCACCATGTCGACCACCAAGTACCACCGCCTGCCCCATTCCGACGACGACAACGACGGCAGCAACAACGAGGACGACACTCGAACGCAGTCGACGAGTCGCACATCTCAAAGCACGCCCCGTCGTCTGACAGATCCCCGTTTCAACCCACCACCACCAGCAACTTGGAAACGTGTCGCACTCATTGCATTCGTCATCTTCCTCTTCTGGCTCTCATACTCCCTCAGGACAAAGAAAAACACTCAACAGGATATCATCTACGCTTCTCGGTGTGTCTACCGTCCTACTTAGATTTGTGACGAGTCACTGACACATTCGCGACAGATACTCGAAAGAGTTCAAGTACAGACCCGCAGCGAGTCCCATCATCACTGAGCGGCTCAAAGACGGCCGTGTCAGGCTGAGAGGAGCGTACCCGACGGGATGACGATGGTCTGCTCCAGCTTGCGATTGCCGTGCATATAATCTGAATCTGGTAGGTAAGTGCACACTCGCTTGGTGCGTCTTCAAAGACTGTAGCTATGCTTATATGCAGGGGGTGTGGTCGTGAAAGGCGGAAGGGGTAGGGACCATGCGCAGTGCATACACTTGTCGTTCCGTCATCGTCGACGACCGTTCGATCTCTCATTTACTCGTGCGTTCATCCATACGTATTTTATAATGGACTATTTTCAGCAACCAACTTGGTCAATAGTTTATTGTCTTTAAGAAGGAGAATGCAGAGAGGTGCGTCGGTGGGCAGAGGTGTCTTGTGCGTCGTATCTAGATCAATCATGACTACTGCTCCCTCGCCTCCTGCTTGGGATAAAGTGTATCGCGATGGTCTGCGTTTGTGAGGTTACAGCTCGTTCCTGATGGGTAGCGCTTTGCCTCCACACCACGATGCTAAATGCAATATAGTTCCCGCAGTTCTGGAGGCGTTGAAAATCCGTTCGGTAACGTTTTTTGAACTATGGGAATGGTTAAGCCCAGAATGTCCCTCTAGGCTACTACCAGGAATTCCGCCAGAAGAAGATTTGTACGGATGTAGCATCCTGTGATCGTAGCAGTGACATGTGAGTTGGTTCCGTCTTCTACGAGTCTGGAAGCACACTAACAGGAACTTACCCTATGGGGGTTTTCTCTGCAAATGTATTATCTCGCAGTCCGCGGATAATATGGAATGCGACGCTCGGAGAAGCATTCCCCACATCACGGTTCTATATGCTTATCATGGGGGAAGAACTGCGGGGTTTGGCCAAGCCTCCACGTATTCGTTGGGCTCGGGACCTTTGATCTGGAACAAGTTTATGCCTCCTTGCTATTTACGGGACAAAGTACATTCGGTTCCACTACTCAGGTGAATTTACGATCATCGGCGCACATTGAGTTGCATGCTGCGGGCCCCGGTCACAATGTAACATTAGAACCTTAGTCTGAGGTGGAATGGGTCCATCTCATTCACGCTTTGTTCCCCTTTCTCTACGCCCCGCGTCTCCGGGCCCAACGTAGTTTCTGCCGCCAGACTCGATCAACGATCACGTGCCTCTGCCAACTTGCTCACGATCATCCACCTTGATGTGCTGCGGAGAGGGTCTGTTCGAAGATGCTCATGCTCTGGTGAAGCTCATGGTTTGATTCATGGACGCCATGTGTCCCTAGGTTTGACGACTAGTACCCTTGCGTGGTTCATGATCGCCTGGAAGCCTAGAGGTTGAAATATTGCGAATTCTTCTCCACCCGCTTTCCATTCCTCTCGCCAAATGACATAAGATGTCAGAATTTCATCGTGGTGGGTGGGCTACGCTGGCTGGATTGATGTCTCGTCGGGTGACCTTAGTGACGTCCAAGGTATGTTGGTAAATTGGGCGTTTGTATACTATACTCGGAGATCAATCTTTGATTTCGACCTTGGCTAAGTGCCCCCCCTTTTTTTTTTAGCATGGTACGATCCAAACGATGTCTGACTCACGGAGGGACAACACAAAAGCCTCTCAATCGTCACCGTCGTTCTTCGTCGAGTACCCGTAAATTGGCGACGGTCCTGGTAGGTTCTCTCTCTTCGATCTGAGGACTCGCACCGCGGGACGACTTACGAATCTATCAGGGTCAAGAAGTATATCACCTTTGGGTGAAAACTGAAGCATTGAATACCCTTACGCAAGTAACTCGCTTAATCTCTTTTCCTGCAGGTGTCGTCGCGAACTGGACCAAGTCGAAATGAAGTGGTATTTCGGTGACACTTCGCCTTGTCGAAGGTTAGCAAACTGAGCTTCAACAAAGTCGGCAGATATTCCCATCCAATCACACCGCTGTGTTGGTCCCACTTCGATTGAACATGATGCACTTTGCACCATCGAACTGTACCGAATTGACTCATGTTTCGAGTCGAAGCGAGCTCACTTCGATTTGACCTCAGCTCGATGGCAACACTAGCCGCCGCTGTCGGTATCTCCAAATGTTTGCTTGGCAGAAGACGGCTGACTTGACGATTCACACATATCACCATCTCGTGAACATCTCTTCCATAGACGAGACTCCTTGCCTTCGTGGCCTCCCAGCTACGATCGCTAGACAACTTGGAATTCCCGCAGTCCCGGAATCCCACTGGCCGCGGACTTCAGGCTTGCTAGGTGCCCTTAGAAGTCTCTTCCAACGGTTCGGTGACGGGGGCCGAGAATAATCAATGTCGTGTCTGGATTCGCGATATCAATACTTCCTTTGTATAAGACCATGCACGGTTGAACGGCCGTGCTGTGCTATCCAATGGCTTGGCGCATTTCATTTAAGATCCCACCAGTGAGTATAACGCTATTAATGACTTACTTCCATCCTCGCGTGTTGCGATAAATCACATGTAGCACATGTGCAGGTACGATATATCCTGTGCAATACTCCCTCTAAATTTGCTTGTGGCGACCCCGGGTTTCGAGACTTCTCATCAGGATGCGAAGGCGTCTTAATGGCTACCGTCAGCATCCAGCAGAAGATCGGAACTGGTGTTCTCGTATGCACCTGACCTTTTCATCACCCCCCCCCCCCCTGAAGAAATATATGATATGTCCTCGTTGTGGAGAAACGACCATCACCACCAAGTTCCCTACCCGCTATGTCGAAAGTATCCCGATCTGGTTTTGCCGAAGAGGTCAAGGGAGCTTGTCCCATACAATTCGACAACCATCCTGAACGAGATAGCTGTACAGAAAGACGACTGAGGCGTAAGCTCGATTTACGTCTTGTTCCGATGATACTTCTCGCCATGATGAGCTCTATGGACGTGAGTGGATAGTTTACTCGTTCATCCCGACCGTTGTACATATTTCTTTCCCCCACTCCGAAAGCGCATAGCGATCACGTTTGCAAGATTGAAAGGCCTGCAATCGGATCTACATTTAACAGGTAATCCCTTCCCCGACGGTGACACAGGCATTAATCACTCACGCGGAGTTAGACGTTCAATACGACACGGTAATTGCAATTGTTTACGCTTCCTATTGTCCGGCGCTAGTTCCATCAAACATGGTAGATTATTCTCTCCTTGGTCTCTCGTCGTGAGGCTTATAATTCCAACAGTTTGTACACCATACCACGAGGTCAATACCAATCACTCCATATCTCACGTCTCTCTGTTGAGAGGCCTGTTTAGGCCGTCAATCTATATCGGATGTTGTGTGGTTATATGGGGAATCATAAGTACACTGACCGGGGTAACATGCATTCTGCAGAGAGACTCGGCCAGAGCTGACTTCCATTCCAGCTAACCAAAGACTACGACAGTATCATCACGTGTCGTGTACTTCTTGGCCTAGCTGAGGTGAGCGACCCTGGTTGTTGATGGGACAAATCAACCCATGCAGTTTGGAAACAGGCTGCGTTCTATCCGGGCTGTTCGTACCTACTATCGAGTTGGTACACACGTAAGGTGACTCGTGCGTTCTGTATGACCGTACATGGCTCTTTCTCACGTTTTGCAGGAGCTTGGGTTACGGACAACGTTGATGTTCACTGGTGGGTTAATGGCGCATGCATTCGGTAGTGTAAGTCGCCATTGCAAATGCGACGTCCATTTGTGTTGAGATGCTATGAGTTATGCGCTGCTGCGGTTCTGGGGACCATGGAAGGCATACTCCATATAGCTGCCTGGAGATGGTGAGTTTCCCTTCGAAACGTTCAATCATCATTTGACAAACACTTCAAACGCAGGTTGTTCTTTATAGAGGGTATTTTCACTGTTGCTGTTGGAATTCTGACAATGTAAGGTTCCTTATTCTTTACCGCTTTGGATTCTTCTGAGAATTGTCACGCATAGGTGGCTGCTTCCTGACTACGTGTGTTCCATTGCCGAGATAGTTCATCCCGAATCTAGCACTCATGATCACTAGCCCCACAATACTCGGTGGCTTAGTGTCGAAGAAAGAAATCTCGCGCAACTTCGGCTTGCTAAGGATGTCGGCGAAGCAGATATAGACTCGGAAAATGCCAGGTAGGAATGTTTTATCGTCGACGGATACGTTTTCATCGCTTTCTGCTCTGCAAGCATTTTCGAGGGTCTCCGGATGGCCATTACAGATATGAAGGCCTATCTTTTTATGTTCTTGGCTTTTTCTTTATCTCTATCAACGAGTTTCACAAATTTCTTTCCCACGTGAGTTCAATGGCAATTTTTTCATTCGACCTCTGATCTATCTCAGGCTGACCGCCACCCTCGGTTACTCCACAACAGCTACCCTTCTGATGGCTGCGTTAGTGCTACTCTTCTCTTACTGCAATGTAAAGTATCCTGACTGTTTCGGTGGCAGTCCGCCGTGGGTTCTTCCTGCGATAGTCGGCGTTGTCAACGCTTGGCATTCTGGTCAGTAAGCCCAAAACAATGAGAGGTACCCTACTTGACACGAACAGATCGCACCGGTGAACGTTTCTTCCACTCGGTCATATATTGTTGGATTAGCATCATCGGACTCGTCATATCACTATCGACGATGGCAACCGCAGCAAGGTATTTCGCGCAATACTTGATGGCCCTAAGCTTGAGCGGTATGTGTAGTCATTGGACTGGTGGGACACGAAATCGACTTCCGTTCGTCCTAGGCGGTATACTGTTGATAGCATGGGTCGCTGATGCGATCCCTCGTCCGCCCGGTAAACGCAGTGTCGCCATTGCTCTTACGATGGGTTTTGGGAACGCCGGAACTCTGTAAGTGAACGGTGTGCATGACTTGCCTTCGTATCCTCCATGACAACATCCTTCAAATCCTTAGTGTTGGCTCGTATATATGGAAAGAGAGTTGGAGTCCACAATACCATCCTTCCTTTCTCATATGCCTCTGCTCCCTCTTAGCAACAGTGGTCTTCGCCTTCAGTAAGTCAAACGACCGGAAAGGCACTGCGCCCAGCTGACATGTACGCCTGTTAGTTATTCGGGCAATGCAAAGACAGGAAAACAAACACGTGGAGCACCTGAAGATAGATGGCTCGGACAAGGATGAACGTCAACGCATCGAGAAGGCTGCAGAAATGGAAGGCGTGACAATTGATGACGCGTTGAGGCGTAGGAAGCAGTTGCTGAACAGCTATTAGTCGGACTCAAGTACGTGGCGTCTTATTATTGTGGATGGATATTCACTAAGCTCAAAGCTTCGCCACGAACACTTTGGTGTTTTCTTTTTGTTTTATGGTTAGTTTCGTGTCAGTAGTGCTGGATACCCGTCGGTGCCAGAATCACATGCTGTGCCAGTTTGCATTGTAGATGATCATGAGGATGAGCATGTTGCTGACGTGAACAACACTCGGACGCCAGAGAGCACGAAGTTCGGAGGAAGACACTTTACAGCTGTCCTGCATCCCCAATGCGCCGCAGTTGCTGGTAGCGAGACTGGATATGACTTTCTCATCCATATGGTCGCTGAGGTCACCATGGGGACTCGGTTACCGTGGCAATGAATCCTAAAGACACTGACACCATAGAATGCACAGCGCTTAGATCAGCTTCAGCGGAGTCTTTTCTTATCGGTCCTATGTCTCAGAATCCATGCCTCCTCTGCCAGCACAAGATAGTAGAATGATCGCAACTTCTAGACGATCATGCCCTGTTTCCACCCCGCCCGGTACCAAGTACTCGCAATTCCTTAGATGCAAGTCTTGTCCATAAATAGGAGTCATATACACTTCTGTGAATAGGAGCACCAGACCGTTTCGATAACGCTACTTGCTGTACATCTATACTATCAGCGAGATGCATTGATATTACATATGTCAAGTGGTTAACAGAACACTACGAGTCAACTAAGGGAAATCTATGTCAGAGGGACAACTATATAAATAATAACTCGAGCAGAGTATTACGCGTGGTTTTCGCCACGCAAGGCAACTTCCAGAGCCTGCTCGATATCTCTGACCAAGTCGTCTCCTTCCTCGACTCCGACTGACAGCCTTATGAGGTTATCTCCGATCCCCAATAAGGATCTTTCCTTCTCAGGGATGCTTCCGTGGGTCATCTCTGCAGGTAGCTCCGCCAGACTCTCCACTCCCCCTAGAGACTCTGCCAGCGTGAACAGTCGCAGGGCGGTCAAGAACCGGTCAGCCTCCACCGCGCCTCCACGTATCCGGAAAGAGACCATTCCGCCATAGGGGAATCCACCCTCGCTGTCTGGGTTAACACCGTCTTCATCTGTAATCGATCTCAAGTTGTCTACAAATTTCCTCGCATGTGGTGACAACGAGCGGTATGCCAAGGCATTGCGCGGATGCGACTCGAGACCCGGATACAACACTTCCTCGACATATGGAGAACGTTGCAATGCCTTTGCAACCTTCAGTGCGTTAATTCCGTGTGCCTTCATCCGCAAATGAAGTGTCTTCAGTCCACGCTGTGCCAGCCAGCTATCGTAGGGACTCGGAACAGCGCCGTGTGCATTTTGCAAGAATCGGAGTTTGTCGGCGAGTCTGACGTGGTGTGGGGGAAGGATCGCAGCACCCATGACCACATCTGAATGGCCGTTGATGTACTTCGTCACGCTGTGTACGACAATATCCGCTCCGAGGAGCAAAGGTGATTGGTAGAAGGGAGAGAGGAACGTATTGTCCACAACCACCAGGGGTTTCGCCGCGTGGGAACGCGCCAAGGAAACTATGCGATGTACATCGACAAGCCGTAATGTGGGATTTGTCGGTGACTCTATCCATATCAACTATTGAATTGAGCGTCAGACAAGGTGAACGTTGTATATAATATAAGCTGAGAAAGCTTACTTTGGTATTATCCTTGAATGAAGCCAATATCGTATCGTCGTCGGCATTCTCAAAATCAACGAATGTGGATTCCAGACCCTGGATCTCGGATGCAACTCGTTTGAAATAGCGAAAAGTACCGCCATACACGTCATTCACGCTCACGACGTGTGCGTTGGGTCCAATAGATTGTACGATCGTGGCAGTAGCCGCCGATCCCGACGAAAATGCCAACGCATGTCCACCACCTGCTTCTAGCGACGCGAGGGCTGTCTCGAGAGCATCGCGGTTGGGGTTTCCGGACCTCGAATACTCAAACCCCTGTGGGACACGCAGAGTTAGATTTTCTCTGTGAGTAGAAAGGGGGACCACATACCTTGTGATTACCGACGCCATCTTGCTTGTAAGTCGTGCTAAGCGATATGGGAGGGATAACAGCGCCAGTGGCAGAATTTGGCTCTGATCCAACGTGGATCGCTCGCGTGCCGAAACCGTCGACGACGTACGGTAGTTTCTTACGAGTGTGAATGTCATTGCCATTCAAGAGGGCACTGGAGTAACTGGTGACCGTCATCCTGTGAGAGTGGGGAATGTGGGGATCTGGTTTAGTCAGCAACAGTGGGTGAGCTGAACTGTTTTTTATATTACGCTCGGATGCTCCGACAGGATTCAGTATTGCGCCATCGTTCCTGCCGAGGGGCGAACATGATGTAAGTGCATAATTTCACCGACAGGGCTGACAAAGCCTGCTCAGTCATTCGAGAAAGACTACTAATCAACTGCTTATGGACGCATATTCGGAGGCTGACGACGTCTCTGGAAGTTGGGAGGCTGGCAGCACAGCACAGCACCCATCCATAGCGTAAGAACGTCGTGGTATGACGAATGCTTTGGGGCCGCCCTTACGGGATGGAATGGGATTGGAAAGCTGACATTGTGTGAAACATTGCTTATATAATGTGCACGCCTCGAAGGGTCTCTCGGTAACCAATCGTTGGCACGAGGATCAATCGTTGTTCCTATCCTCATTATAATCTAATAGCAGCCAAGGAGGAGGAATTGCATAGACGTACTCGAATGAGGAAAAGGGCAAGAAGCAGGATAAAATATAAACACGATACAACGAACGAGAGGGAGGAATCGGAACGATCATCATAAGGAGCGTTTTTGCAATAGAACAAACAAAATTGTCTCCCGGCATAAGCTTTAAAGGCCATACTACTCCTGCTTCACTCGCCATATTACTGCCGCCGTGGCAATACCAAGTACTAAAATACCAGTAGCCAGTCTCAAGTTATGCTGGGAGAGACAGGTCAGGACGATGAGACGAAGGATCATGAAACAACGGACGTCTGATTTCGGCATACTGGACTCGACATTAGAGTCCGCGCTGACCACCGTCGACGATTGGCGACCAGGACTGTCTTTGACAGACGCGTCAGGGGTTATCAGGTATTGGGTCCCCGGTGCAGCACGCTTGCGAGACAATTCCGGTTCGCTGCTGTCATCGGGAATTGAAGGGGATAGGGAACGATCTCGTGTATACCGATCGGAGGCTCGTCGTGAACCGGGATTCGAATGGTTTGCCAGGTCAGCATTTGAGACACCTTCAATCATCTCGATGGATGAAACCGGTGAGGGAGATCGCGATCTCCCACGACTTGAGCTGGAACGCCTTCTTCGAGACTTGGAGCGACCAGGGTTGGACGCAACGCTCACGGGACTCGGGGGTGTCACAAGGCCAGCTCCGCCATTCAGTTTGATATCACCATTAGGAAGGTATGGATGGTGTCGCTGGACGGCGATGATGGATGCCACGCTGGCGTTGACCTTCGCATCGAAACCCATCTCCAACGTTTTGGCCCTGTTCTCCCATTCCTCCCTTGCCTTATTGAGTCTCTCGCGCTCTTGCGACCACTCCTCCTGAACAGCACTCCATTGACCTTCGACGCCCTTTTTCCACTCGTTGAGCATCGCAGTGAGCGACTCGCGTTCCGCATCTCTGGGAGGTTCCCGAACGGCCTTAAGGATCTCAGCCTGTGCAGCTTCTTGAGCCGCATTTTGTTGTTGTAGCTGCGACTGGGTGGCTTGTACCATCTCCTCTAGCGTAGCAATCTTAGACTGGAGAAGGGATATTGTCGTCTGCGTAGCGGCATGCTGAGCCTGCAATGAATTGTTGAATTCAACGGCAGAGTCTATTCGTCCACTGAGTGCCGATAAGCGCTCGGTCAACTCGTCCAGAACAACAGACTCCGCGTCGTGGTTTGGCGTCCCCGAAGGCCGATGCCGTCGTTTGGTGTTTGGCGATTCGTCGTCATCCATGCCCATACCCGTGGGTTCAGGTGTCCGCGGTCGTCCAAGCTCCTCTCTACGACGCCTGCGATCATCATCATCTTCCTCTTCGTTCAAAAGTTGATCCTCATCCTCCTCGTCCACTCTCTCCAGTTGATGAGGCACGATTGTGTGAATACTGGACGTGTCGTCATCCTCTCCTCGATACCTCCCACTTCGCAACTCATCGTGGTGCTCGTTGGCACGGTGAGCAGGCGAAAGAGAGACACCTTCGTGCCGCAACAACTCGAACTCCCGTTTACGCTCGTCCATCAGCTCCCGAAGGGTTGCAATATCTGACTTGATAGCTTCGTGCTCAGCGAGCATATCTTCCAGCGCACGCACCTTGTCGACATGGCTTGCAAGTGACGCCTGGGTCTCATGCAGCTGGCTACGAAGTTCGTTCAGCGCAGGCACCGGAACAGTTCCGGATTCGGATGATTGACCCGCTTCGTTGGTGGCGGGCGGCTGGGGTGGACGCACGGGAGGAAGATTGTGTGGCAGGGGAGGTAAACTCGGTGGCTAAGTATGGGAATCAAGAACCGCTCCTGATAGTCACCCCAGCAACGCACCAGAGCACCACCCAGGGTGTCTTGCAACTCGTTCATAGTGGTCGTTATGGAATGTAATTCTGCACCCGTTTCCCGGCTTTTCAGCAACTCGCCTTGGAGGCGACTGAGGATGTGGTCGAACGAAAGACCACTTTTGCCTGGTGGCCTTACGCTCCCACCCATGCCACCCATAACACCAAGAGCTTGTGATTGTAGCGTTGGTCGTCGTTGAGCGGGCTGAGGCGCTGCTTGACCTTGACCGAAGGAGAACTGTGAACCTCCAGCAGTGCCGCTCTGCTGTGCAGAAAGTGCAGAATGGTTAGAATTATTTTGCATTTGTTCGAATCGAGCAGCGGCCTGAACATCTTCTTCCGTGAAAATGCACATCACTCGGGCTGCAACCTTGTGGTGAATCGTCGTTTTGTTGTCCTCGCCAATGATGTCGATGCCGAATTCCTAGGGAAGGGTATATAGTCATCTAGCCCGGGACCATAAGGGGAGAACAAACGTACGACGACGTCGTCGTTTTTGAGCTCAAAAGGCTCTGACTCGACGCCCTCCGGACTTAGACGCTCCCCGTTTATGAACGTGCCATTTGAACTCTTGACGTCTTTGATGTATATCTTGCGGAGGATTTTTTCAAAAATGGTAGAGGAGTGAGAGGGCTGAAACTGCGAACCTTGCCACCATCTTCCCATATCTCTGCATGTTGTCTTGACAGTACTTTTGAGTCGAAATACCCGTTTCTTTCTGCAGGGACAGTCTTTGCGTTGGTCTGTCGGCCAATCTTGACGCGTTGGTTTCCTATGAGAGCGATATGCTTAGGCACAAAGGTGTCATTTAGAGGGTAAAGGTAGAGTGCTGGTAGTTGCTGTTGGCTGTGTGGTGAAGTGAATGGAGGTGCAGGTGGCATCGCGACTGTCGATTAGTGCGTTCTGGCGGGCTGCACGATCCAACGTTGTCAAGCGAGGGCCTTTTGGTTCGTCTCAGCGGTGAGTCTACGCCACATTTTTGCTTATGTCATCAACAGCCCTGTGGGCTGTCCCGACAACCAGCACGTTGACGCTGACAGGGTACTACTCGTCCTCTTCACGGTAGTGAAAGCGTTGACGAGCTTAGCCCGTGTTCCTCATGGAGGAAATTGTATCTATCTTGGTGCTCTGTTTTGAGTGCGTGTTGAAGCGCTTCGTTTGTTTCCAAGGCTTTCGAGGCTAGAGTCGTCGGTTTTTGAGCAGGCACTCTCTCGACTGGTAAACACCTTCCACTTCCACAAGCAAGCCCGACCTCTGTCGGCGCTGAGTGCGGTCTCGCTCGACCCGCGAAATCGACTAGTGAGCCAAATGGTAAGCCAGACTCGTGTAGAACTGAATTCTATTCAATAATACACGTGTACCCCAGCCTGGAGGCCCCTTCAAGGTTCTCGGGGCATGACGGGTACAACCGACTTAATTTGCGGTCCCACGGGCACCTTCGTTCTCGAGACGAGCCACTCATCTCACTCGGCCCTGAACCGACCCTAAATTGTTTACAAATGCGAGCTTGACGCTCAGCAGGGGTTCCTTCCGTTCTCTGTTTTACATAAACCTTTACGAATATTCACAATCTGATAAAAGTTTGACCGACGCAACCACTGGTTCACTGGTAACCTGTTTTATCAGATGTACGTCTTGTTCTTTCTGATCAGTACGATGGGTTACCCAGGTTGTCTTGCCACTTGCTAGTGAACATCATACTGCCGCACAGTGTACTATATTCGGCGTTTCATCTGTTGAGTATGAATCTACTTCAATCACAGTGGAAGTAGGGTTCACTGTCTGGCACAGAAATCTGGTATGCCCGTGGCTATCGATAAGTTAGACTACCCCGAGTGTCAAGGAATTGCACCCCCCCCCCCCCCCCCCTCAACCAATATAAGGAGGGCCATGCACATGCTTGAATTCTGTTGCTTTCAAACAGGAAGTTCTTTGGTATCGCGCCCAATTGTGGCACACGCCGTTGTGTTAGCACCTCCGGAGATGAAGTACATAGATGCTTGAGGACGGTGTCTTTGTGTGGAAGCATGTCAGTGAGTGTCTTCCTTCAACGTAGTCCCGCGACCTCATGGCTCACACGCTCCTGTGTACTATGCCCGTAGGCATGCGATAATCTATCGACAGGTGCCGTTGGGGGCACTGCCACGAGATATCATTGTAGTTCCCTTCATATTTGTTATCCCCATCCAAGGACCGCAGTCGCTCCGGGTGCAGTTTGGCATGGGGGACCGAGCCCTTCAAGTACATACGAAGCACAGTTGTCGAGTTGGTTTCTAGCCTTTTCCCCCGTATCACACTGCTCCGGATGTTGCAGGTAAGTTAGTTCGTGACACTTCGGCACATGCGACAACCATTCAAAATTATCAGGGGCCACATTTTGTCAACTTCCGCCTTCCAGTTCTCTTACGTGGTTGCAACTACGGCAAATCTTGAAAACCACGCCAGACACGTATGTCGGTGTACTGAAATACACGCCGATCACTGTCCCCGCGAGTATCTATCTCTGCAAAGCAACCTCAGAAATCACGGATCACAACTTTTAATTCGAACAGATCGACGTCTCTAAGTAGCTCCTCTCTGTGGTTCTTTGATGCAGCTGCAACTACCGAAAATATTGAAGGCCGCGCGTCAGGCACGCATATCGGTGTACCGGAACACATGCTGGTCACTGTCTCCGCGAGCGTTCATACATGTGGAGCAACCTCAGCCGTCGCGGATCAAATCCGTCTGATTCGAATGGGTTGGCGACCTCTAATCACGTGCGCTGCTGTCGCATAAATATCCACTAAGTTCTCCGGATCGGTGCCCAAGCCCTCCATAACGGTAGCTTGGAGGACGTACCTGGGAAAAGTTTCCCGGTGGTGACGGAAGGGGGGGGGATGACAGCGATCTATTTGCAGATCTCCATGCGCACTGCACAGTGCGTAGGTTTTTCTTTGCGCCTTCCTCGGTACGAACTGGACAAGATGATGCACCGCGAACCGGATCACTTGTTTGCATAGAATGAAGTTCCTACGGGACCAGTGTCCTGTTCTCGAGGCCGCGGATAGGCTGGAGCGAATACACGCAAGGCGATTTGTAAAGCTGCAAACAGGCACCCGAGAACGAGAGGGGCACATGTTCAAATGTACGACTCCAGGTGACAGCAACACACATCCTTCTACCGTTTTTCGGGATCCTTCCCTTCCCCCCCATGAACCTCAGTTCTTGACAGGCCTCAGTGGCGCATCTACCTTCATCAGCTGCCCTAGCGCTACCTCTTCCCCAGTCACACATCTAGAGCGAGAGCGGGCTGTGTAGGTTGGACGTGCCCCGCGTATTTTTGGGAGAAGAATGAGATGAGTCCTCGCAAGTTTCCTTCGTTCTGAAAACTTGAGGTGAACTATTGGTAGAATTTCTAACTCCTTCCCCGCTCTTTGGGGCTCGCTCTGTGCGGAAATAATAGGGATCAGAAACAAGCTCTCGCTGCAGGGACGCATGGAGCGCTCCCCACGCCTTTTCATGGGAGAGAAACTCCTCGGGGAGGCGATACCGCAGATGCACGTGGTTGGCCGGATGCACTAATTGGCATTCTGTGCGGACATTGGGGGCTATGCCGCCCGTAGGGGGGAGACGTACCCTGTGTCCATTATTTGTCTGGTCGAAAAATGCCGAATCGTCATTGTGGTTGGCTCGAACCCTTGGTTTGTGCTTCGTATTTCAGCGGAGGCATATTTCAGATGCCTTCTACCTGACTTCAGTTGTCGGTCATCTTTCGCAACCCCGTCGCTTTGCTCTCATGACCATCACGTCCAAGGCAGCTATTATGAAGGTTTTTTTTCTTATATTCTTGATTCACAACTTGATGGCGGCCAACGCTGCCCACGGGGATGACTCGATGACCCGTATTGACGAATGACAAGCCTGGCCATTGAGAGAGTCCACGCGTGGTATTGGTTGAAAGCATCAAAGGACGGCATTATTAGTTGAATGAACTCGAGCAACTGTCATGTTGCTAAGCTGCCCAGGTCCCAAGATGGCACGGAAGATGCTTGCCAAGTAGTTTTCCAATTAGACGTTCGAACTGGGCGTCCAAGAAACATCCAGAAATCCAGCTAACTTAGCTCACGGCCCCTCATGGCCCGAAGAACACGAGACCAACTGAGCTCATGGGCAAAACATCAAGGAACAAACCTTAATCTGCTAGAATCGGCGGCGTTATTTTATGCAAATGGCTGTAATCCTTTTGGTTCCCACTCACCCTCCTTGACTCGTCCATACGCATACGCCAGCATCTGGGTCGAAGTCTAAGTGGCTGTTGCAAAATTTATGTCCGTTCGGCGGGAGGCCTCAACGATGCTGAGGCAATATTAATATAAATTCAGAGAACGTCAAGGGACACGATTGGCGGGGCCAGCGGGCTTCTTACCAGTTCATCGGACTGGCCCAGACCCGGCACCAACCACTTCACCTTCCATTTCTGAACAGTAATCGTGACGTTACTCCATCCCAGCTGACGCGCGGGCCAATTAAAATGCATCAAACCTGATTTAGCTCTCTCCGTGGATGTCACCCGCACAGCAAAATATGTAATTCGGATAACCGACGGTTGTCAGAAAAAAAGGTATATAACAAGCAACGGTTCGTCTCCTTTTCTCCATCAACAAGTAGTTTGTTCTCTTTGCCTGCAACAACCCACACTCGTTATCCAACTCTCCAACCACACTCTTTACAACTCTCAACATGTTCTCCCGTGTCTTTGCCGTTGCCTCCCTCGCCGCCCTCGCCCTCGCCGGCCCCCTCAGTGTCCGCGACAACCAGTGCAACACCGGTCCCATTCAGTGCTGCCAGCAGGTCCAGCAGGTGACATCTCTGTTTTCGCTCTCTCTTCCGGTCGCTAAAGGTGTTTAGGCATCCACCTATCAATCCGCCTTCCAGCAACTTGGTTTGGGATCGGTCCTCGCTGGTGTCACTGGTCAAATCGGTACCCAGTGTAGCCCCATCTCTGTGATTGGCACCGGCGGCACTCAGTGCAATGCTCAGACCGTTTGCTGCACTGGCACCCAATTCGTGCGTCGCGCGCTGCACATTGTGCATACTATTTGTCCTGACTTTTAATTTCACAGAACGGCCTCATCAACATTGGTTGCATGCCCATCAACGTCAACGCCTAAGTGGAGTAGAGCGTTTCTCTACTCATAGACTCTCCCAAAATCAGAGTATCCTTTGCTTGGTGATATCTCCTATATGTAGTATTTGCTCCAGGCATTTTGGCCGTAATGCAATGGGTTTTGTGGGCTTTTTTTCAAGATTTGAACGGGTGTGAGAAAAGTCGTGACTTCACGCACAGCTTTTGGGATGCAGCTGGTAATGCAAACCGATGCAAATTTCAGTTGTGGATAACTAGGTTTGGGTACCTAAGGTGCGGCCGCGACTAGAGTTACATGAAGCAGAGTTAATACATGTGTTGATTCTTGGAAGCGCACCTTACAGGGATTTATTCATCCATGATCGGATGTCCTTGCGCGTGAGCGAGTGGACCAAGGGTGACCAGTACGTCGATTGGTCTGATTTCACTGCTTGCGTGTGCACAATTGATCTTGTGTACGTGTACTGCACAGAGGAGCCAGCTGTGCTCGATTTCGAAAGCAGTAGGGGGGACACTAAGAACAGTTGTGCAACGAAATCGAGCCGCACCCTCTCGGGTCTCAATCCTTTCCCTTCTGCCACCATGGTTCCAGTCAACCGTGTCGGTTGTTTTATCCCGCTACTGACCATATCCGTGTTCAACCCCTCGCAGAGGTATGGAAGGTGAGTGCAAATTTGAACATGGGTATTTCTATTCGAGCTCCGTGTAGAATTTGAATTCTACAGGACACCAGGTTTCCTCCCCGAAATACCCACCTGTCCCGTTCCATCATTGTCGAATTCCAAGGACCGAACAACTCAAGCTTGAGCACCGGAGCCCCGAGAACAACTGTGGCTGCACATGTGTGGTGGCGAGCCAGGTCTCTCGGACATCCGTATACGGGATCGGTGATTTTCACATCTATTTGAAAGGGCACCGTCACCAGAGTCATGAACCCTCCAGGCAAAGCGCGGGGCTTGTAGCGTGTGCAGAGAACGTTCAACAAGGTGACAACTGGTGCTCTCTCTCTCTGACTCAGGAATTGGAGTACGATGGGCCGCATCGTGGGACCAAGGCGCGCCACATTAATGCACTAACTGACGACAGAGGTTTCGGTCCAGACGATATGGGCCGTAGTTGCCGGCGTATATGATACGGCACGCCAGGGCTGGCTCTCACGGGGAAACGAAGACTTACCCATTTTCCCATCTCAGACTCTTTGACAGCAATTGGCCTTGGCATGCGCCAGCCACTGGCTTCGACGAAGCAAAAGGGTAGTACATACTACCGGCGTGCTTGTTGCGCAGTTGTCTCTTACATAGAAAAGTATATTGGTCTCAAGATCTCGCCCACGTTCGATCATCTTACAAACTATTCATAGCGCGTCAGCCGTTTTCGAGGCACGGGTACGTCATCTGCTATCGTACACATCTTTAGTCTGCCTCCGGAAGACCACGCGTTCCATTCGCTTCCACAAACAGAACTGATTAAACGTTCTGGCCAACAGCAGCTTTCAGATTAGAGGCGATCGCTTCACTCATAGCACCCGAGTCGGAAGTGACGTTGATCTGTGCAGTAGGTCAGCTCTACAGATCAGTCCGATAGCACCAGCACCCGCCATGTCAAAGCCCTGTTGGGCGCGTCGGAACGCCTGCTCTCCAGATGAACAATAAATGCCACTATTCGATCTGAACGTTAGTGACTCCAGCGAAGAAATAACGCAAAGGATCGATTACCATTTCTTCCCCTTACGATGGGCCACCTCCAGAATGGTCTGGATGACTTTTTCGACCTCGGGGTGTACGTCCTGAAAGGGTGGAGGATAGCCGAGGTTCAAAGAAAGGTCGTACGGTCCAATGAACAGCACATCTTCGGAAACGCAAGGCATTCTCGGGCAAGTCCTAAGAGAGAGCGGGATTGGAACAACTAACCTAGCCCATCTACAGAGGCAATATCCTCTACGTTCTCCACGCCCTCCTTGTTTTCGATCTGGACCATGATCGTGATGGACTCATTGGCCGATTCAAGGTAGTTTTCTACGCTGACGTTCCAAGCCAGATGGGTTATTGGATTTCCAAAACCACGCCTCCCGGCAGGGGGAAATCGACAATCGGATACGATCTCCTTCACCTTTTCTGGGTTAGAAACCTATACAGAGATTCCGTGGTCAATCCTCCCCTATACCCGGATCAACCACGTCGCCGCACCATGGGTACGAGAACACCTCTCGCGCCAGCGTCTAGTGCGGATTTGATCATCCACGATGTGCTGCTACATGTCCCCGTCGCAGGGATTCTTACGAGGGGGCTGATATCACTAGAACCCATGCCCGCAATCGCCTGGATAGTCTCCGCAGAACCCACGTTGAGTGGAGTAAGCCCATGTTCGCAGTCTATCATCACCCAGGAGAGATGCGGGCTGGACTGTACGACGATCCGTGCATTGTGGGTCCCGGGGAGCGTGATCCACGCACCGAACGCAGCCTTGGAAGCCTTGAGGGCTCTGTAGAGCGCGTGAGATGCCATCATGGGACAATATCAGAAACTAGACCCAGCTGCTTATCTATAAGTTGGGGTCGTGAGATGATCCCTGAGACCAGCGACTACGTACGAGTGGAAAATCTGATTTATCCCTAGTTCGCAGTCAGGGTCCTAATAACCCCGAGTCGAGGGACGTAGAATGGAAGATCGAAGCTAACTTGGTATTACACGAAAAAAGTCTTACAGAGCTAATACTGGCTCCGGTGCAACACGTCTTTCGTGGACATGGGTGCTTACTTGGCAGGGTGACGTTTTTTCGCCTTAAAGGGCGGAAAACAGGTGAAATTTCAAGTTCGATCATCGCATCCTTGGAGCATTCTTGAGGTCAGAATCGACGTCGGTCGAGGTTTACCCGAGGTGAAGTGCATCTCTTCCAAATAAGGGCGTCTGTGCTGGCTGTGTGATTATTGGCAGGCGTACTCCTATTCAAGCGCCCTTCTGGGGGTGGGGTGGGTATGACGCTAGTACTAGTCCTCCTCGACCGCCCATTTTCCCGACGGATCCATGCAAAATGCTTTGATCTGACAGCCCCCGACTTCACCCCCAACCCACCACTCCGATCTTCTTTTACTATGTGTACGTGGCCTCTTCTGTCTGTGCGAAGTTGCCCGCGACTAATCACTTGTTCTATCAGTTAAGATGTTTGACTGGGTCATATTGGCGCTGGAATCTGAGCTCGCACGCAGAAATGGGCTCTCAGCGGGAAATCCAATGTACGGATACCCGAGATCTATATGGCCTTTACAAGCGGGTCTTCTGGGGTTATCGTCATGGAGTATATCAGAGGCTCACACTGCGACGTGTCCGACGTCACGAGGGTTGCTGGTGCGTTGAACTCTCGAAGCACTCTTTCTTTGAAGGAGGAGGCTTGCTGTACGTACCAGATAGTCAACCCGTCGGACATACATACGAACGGAGCAAGTGTACATCGATCTTCCTGAAAGGCTTGCCGACTTGGATAAATAGTACTGTAGGCCCTCAAGTATATGGAAAAAAATGGACCAAGTCACACGTGGCCGAGTCAACTTCGCAGAGGAAGTCAAGACGAGTGCCATGGACTATGCCTTTGTCCCGGCGACATCCACGCCAAGTATTCATGAAGGATCCAGAGGACCCAAACGGTCCTATCGTCCTCCTTGACCTTTCCGAGACTAATTTTTTTCCCCGTTACGCTCTATTTGTGGCAGAGGCAACAGGGAAAGCCGACGCCAACTTCGTGGAAAAGCTATCCTCGACCCTCGACTATAAGGACACGTCGGTCTGATGCACTCCATCTACTCGTCCTGGGTTGTGCATGGGAAGAACAGTATTGGTAAGTCACTCTAAGCTCGGTCAAGTTCTGTCCGAGTTGAAACCCTGAACCTGGATTAGGTCTTCCACGTGAGATTCACAAAATCGTTAGGCCTCTAAACCATTACCCGTCTTCGTGTATCTTTTTTCATTGTCACCGTCGTAAGTCTCCGGTCGCCACTGATTTGTTAGGCCTATAGCTTCTTGTGTTTGCTATCGCCAATGTATAATATAAGCATTTGATGATATATCGTCTCGTGTGGTACGTATATTTGCCTCAGGCGTGCCTACTCCCTAGTTAACTGCTACGCGCCCTTTACAACCAGTAAGAATATTTAGCGGACTTCAACATTTGTCAGGCGATGGGTCATTACTGAGCCTTGTAAAGTAGCCTCTAAGAAATAAGGGTGTGCTCTCATTCGGGCACCTTTCTAAAGATGGGTATAACACTCGTACTAGTCCTCTTCGACCACCCATTTTCCCGACGGATCCATAGCAACGTTGAGCGTCCATTTGTTGTTGTCCATCCACTGATCCTTCAAGAACGAATCCCACCAACGGATATGTATCTCTCCGTTCTTGTCGAAGAAGTACCCTGCCACTCTCGGGTCAGGGCCAAGATACTCATGTCTACGTCGGGCGAGGTCATGCTTATAACCTAGGTATCATAACAGACCAAACCAGCGGGAAGGCCGTCCTCACCTCCTTGTGACTACTTCATCCTCGTGCACGAAGTTCGTCCACTCCTTTTCTTCCTCTATCGCCGGCGACTCCATATAGTGCGCGTGAACGAATCGGTTGATATCAGTCCCACATTGGACATGTTTCACATCCTCTCCTTTCGTTGCCAAGTATGTCCGTGGTAGATGAATATTCGTTCGGTATTCACAAACACGTCTCTCCGTCGGCGGGCGGTGGATGGACCATGCGAAAGCTCTCACGAGCCCAGATACGGATTTTACGGCGGCGGCGCGTTCCTGATCGCTTGGTTGAGGAATAACACTGGGAACTGGGGTGTGTTGTTCGATCTTTTCGACTTTCATTGTCAGAAGACTTCGGTGCGAAGGACCTGGTAAATGGTTGGCAACAGGCCGCACCACGCCGGATAATTTGATGTCGCGGTTCCGCCTACCCGTGTCATCGATATCGCCCGCTGATTTGATTCTGATATAAACCAAGTCACAATATGTATCCTGACTCCTCGGAGCGGAGCGGGTAATAACTGATTTTTTCATACCAAAAAAAACAGAGTGTGAGATATAAGTTGGTGGTGGACTCCCAAAGATACTGTTATATAATAGCAAGGTGGTAATTTAGGCTGCTACGAAAGAGACTCCACGAGTTTGGCTGTAGCTCCATCCGACGAGGGTGTTTGGGATGCGATTTGCCAAAATCGTGGCTTCCGAGGCTTCGTGGTGGTATTCCACATACCCAGAAACGACGTTGAAGGCAAGCCCTGCTCCCCGTGTGCCGTCTTGATCTGTCTGATGGCCTGAGCTAACCATAAAGTCGGTTTCATGTTATGTTGAGCACGAAGTATTCTGTCCTTGGGTTCCTTGACCTCCTCTGCCTGGGCAGTCTGCTTCGTGAGCTGATGCTTGAGGGATTCAGCTACCACTTGTGCATGTGGGTCTCTACTTCGTACACAAGCGGCGTAAAGCATCGCACAAGAAACGAAGTCATTCCCCACGGCTGGCAAACCGTAGAGGCCATAAAGGGACGCAGCTGTCATGGTTTTTTCCAGGGGGTATTTTCCGTACAGGGAATGAATAAGCTGCCGCCCGGCAGGAAGAGAGTTCAGACCGAAACCATACTTGGAATGGTCCCCAAACACCTTGAGGGCAAGAAGAGGACATTTGAGTTCTTCACAACGACCTGTCAAAGCCATGCAACGTGTCAGACATGACAGAAAAAAATGCAGACACGTTCAACGATAGGACGTACGAGCAAACATCTCAGCATGAACCGGTCTGAACGACTTTCCAGTATCTCTCCATCTCGGGAACATCTCTGACACGAGTTCAAGGTGTTCCGGCTTCCATGCCAATTGAAAAAGACGTAGCCATGCAGATTGACGAACTTGTCCTTTGGTGTTGACTGGTTTTCGGCCAGTGCGATCGGCTACGAATTGAACGAGGTCACTAAACTGTCGTTCGCGTAGTTTTACGCCATCGGAATGGCTGGGAACTGTGGCTGAGGATGCCTTCGGAGGACTGGCATCCTTGGAGAAGAGGCCGTCATCCTTCTTGCGCTGGTGGAATGCTGCAGGGAGACACACTCAAAAGTCATGTCGTGTGACGTGTAAGAACAGACGTACTTGAAGAATGGTGGATGGTCCTAGCTAGAACGGTGCTCTGCATCGACTGAGGCGCTCTGGTGGACACCCGCCATCGCAGGGTGGCCAGGAGTGTATTACCGGTCATTTGTGTATGCCTGGAGAGACGACCTCACAGCGAAACTCCCAAAAGTTGCAGCAGATGGATGCCAAACAAGATCAAACAATCTTAGTAGCGCTTCGAGTTTTCAATGTCGCCGGGTCCGAATGTTCCTCGATTTTCAGTTGGCACCGCTCTATTAATGTGGGTGATCTAACAATGGTATGTACAGCCATGTCCGTTTATCCTTTATTTAAGTTACACGAAGAGGTCCCGGCCAGGGATCTGCTCCTGTAACTGACTATCACCGCCTACACTTGCACCTTTCCATCCCTGGCACAATGGTGGCTCTAAGACTGCCGTTAACGCTGACCTGTTGTTGCAGGGTTGAGCTTAGCGTCGTGCTACGACTATCCTTGGTCCTCGACGGATCTAAAGATGTAGGACGCCCGACCTGTTGACTCATCCGCAGCCATACATACGAATCGGCAAGCGACGGCCATAGATAAGGCGTAGCCATGCAGATAAGAAGTCGCGATTTCCGAGTCTGTTCCTGAGGCCTGAGCCTCAATCTACGGCAAGATTGGATGGAGGGGTTTCGAAATATGCATGGCTAGGCATTTTAATACGAGTCGTGGATCGTGACTACATTCGTTCAGGCTCACCACCTGCGGTCGCGTTACCGCCGGGAGCTCGGTACGCGCGCGCCTAGGGAGCCCCAAGGCACGTAATGTGCCCTGAGGCGTGGACGAGACCGAATTCATTAGTCTGTTGCGCTGACAGGAGACAGCACGGTTGACAACGAGACTCCCATATCTCTGTTGCCATGAAATCCACTCTTGACGCACTGGGGTGTCCTTGGTGGGGTTGACCCACTGTTTCTCGTCCTGGTTTTCTTTGGGGATTGTACCCAGGTCTTTATCAGCATAAATGACTCCTTAGATGTTGTTATCGACGCTTTTGCGTGCCTAGTTGTACGTCGTCTCGTCCCTTACATTGGTCAGGCTGATCCGACGTTCAATCAACCTGCCACTGCAAAAAGCACTGCAGCAGGTGCCATAGATAAGACGTCGACCCACCAATCACTGCCGTCGGTGTGCTTAGTCAGCAGTCCTTATCTCGCCAAGCCTCGTGCGCACCCACAACTAAGATATCGTTTGACAACCGGAATCACACGCAGCCCGCGGCCTTAAATAGTAGTTCGACCACCATGATCGTTCTAGGGCCGCCCACCGAAGAACGCGCTTATTCGACGTTCTTTTACTCTTCCATCTCACCCTAGAGCTTGCATTTAGCTGGCAAAATGGTGAACATTTCCTTCACCTCCTGTAAGTCGACCTCTTCGCGCAAGCTTGCACGTCTCATTCATACGCCTCTCTCTTCACAGCCGAAGACATCATTTACTACTACGATGGCACTCAAGGCGTATACAACCTTGGTGACATCGCATGGACTCTCGCCTCCACCGCCTTGGTGTGGATCATGATTCCAGGCGTTGGGTTCTTCTACTCTGGCCTTTTGCGAAGGAAAAATGCTCTCAGCATGATCTACCTTAGTATGATGACGGTAGCCATGGTCTCGTTCCAGGTATGGCATCCACCGTTTTTGACCCTTCCGTTCTCAAGCGCCCTGCAGTGGTTTTTCTGGGGTTACTCCCTCGCTTTCAGTGACGGTGCTAGTCGCTTCATTGGTGACCTCCGTGGGTGACACCATCGTGTCTACCGGCGTTTCCCATTTCTTATCATTTTACAGGATATTTCGGTTTGAAGGGCGTTCTCGACCAGCCCTCCATAGGTAGCAGTCGCGTCCCTGCTCTCGTATTCTGCGTCTTCCAGCTTATGTTCGCTGCTATTACGTACGCATATCGCAGTTATTTGTCGACCCTGTACTGAGGTGTTCGTTTAGCCCGATGATTGCTATTGGTGCCGTCGCCGAGCGTAGCCGTCTAGGACCTTTGTTGGTCTTCGTCTTCGTTTGGTCAACACTCGTATATGACCCTATCGCTTGTTGGACTTGGAATTCAAATGGTTGGTCATCCCGCCTCGGCGGACTCGACTTCGCTGGCGGTACTCCTGTCCATATCTCGTCTGGAACGGCTGCATTGGCAATTTCTCTCTACCTCGGCAGGCGTCGCGGATATGGAACCGAGAGACTTGCCTACAAACCCCACAACTCTACTTATGTAGTCATCGGCACAGTCTTTCTCTGGTTCGGCTGGTTTGGTTTCAACGGCGGCTCCGCTCTCTCTGCCAATCTCCGTGCTACCATGGCTTGCATCGTCACCAACCTGGCTGCTAGCGTTGGTGGTCTGACCTGGATGCTGTGGGACTGGCGCCTGGAGCGCAAGTGGTCTGTCGTTGGCTTCTGTTCTGGTGCTATTGCCGGCCTTGTTGCCATTACCCCGGGTTCTGGTTTCGTCGGCGCCCGTAAGTATCACACGGCCTCTGTACAGCTTCACGCACTGACTTTGACACAGCCGCTGCCGTCCTGTTTGGCTTCATGGCAGGCACGGTGTGCAACTTTGCCACGCAGCTCAAGTTTATATTCAAATATGATGACACACTCGACGTAAGTGGATTTCCTCGTCCCCGTTTTTTTTAGTCATCGTGTGTCTTTGTATATTGACTTGCTGTCACAGATTTTTGCATCTCACGCAATTGGTGGTATCGTCGGCAACGTTCTGACTGGTCTTTTTGCCCAAGCTAGCGTTGCTGGTGCAGATGGTGTCACCGTTATCCCTGGTGGTTGGCTCGACCATCACTGGGAGCAGCTTGGCATTCAGTTGGCGGACTCGGTCTCCGGCTTGTCCTATTCTTTCGTCATGACCGTAAGTGACTCCTTCATCGTTACTCGTCTCTTCCTTTAGTCATGAGCCTGGCTCTTCTATCTTCCTGTCCTCAATCCATTTTGGAAACACGGGAATTTTTTTGGTCACCGACACAATGATAACGTGATAAAATAACACACTCATTTTCCTTCTGTAACAGACCATTATTCTATGGGCCATGCATTACATCCCCGGTCTCCGTCTCCGTTGCGACGAAGAAACCGAGATCATCGGTGTCGACGATGCCGAGATGGGCGAGTTCGCATACGACTACGTCGGGCTTGATACAGAGATCCCCATTCGAGGAGAGTACAATGGCAACTCGGACGTCATCGGTGCCACTGGCGGCTCTCGCGAGCCCCCTCACTCTCAGAGTTTGCAAGAGAGCGAGGCGGAGAAGGTCCCTCCTGCGTAGATTCGTAGATGCTCGCGTTTCGTCAACTTACTACGTACACGAAACCCGAAGACAAGGCTATAATCGATAATCGATTTTCTCGTGATTCTCGCAAATTTATCGAGATGCATGCTGAGTCATCACACCTCCCTTCCTTGTTCGTGGCGACCCGATATCAAAAATTAGTTCTCTCTCATGCATCTGTTATCGTACTACTGTGTTGTCAAGGGCTTGAAACATTTATTTTGTTAGTGTTACACGAGCATTGACATGAAGTATACGAATATTACGTGTACCCTACGACTGCTGTTTTATTCATTCATTCCATTTCGCTATTGGTAATACAGCTTGTATGGCCGTTAGAACCGAGTTAAAGGACTCAAGACCTCACACATGGGAGATTTCAACATTTTAACGTGAGCAGAAGATAATTCCGAAGGTAAATGCAAAATATTATATTCTGATATTGTATTTTACATGTGGCAGAATTTTATATTTGGACATGCCTCAAAATGTCAGTCAGAATATATACTTTTGACAACAATTAAGACATCCTCAAAATGGAAAATCAGATTATATATTTAATCATCATCAAAATGTTCGCTATTAAATTATATTCTGCGGAAGATTCGATTGTATGTCAGAATATAATTTTGGGACAAGGTCAAAATCAGTTGGTTAAATAATATATTTCAACCTTGGTCAGAAGTTATCGCCCACTGGGTGCCTGTTTGGCGGTCGCTAAATGGCTCGCAGTGTCTTCGGTGATCTACTACTCACATGTATTTCTGTAGTAAGCTACTTATCGCGCCGCAGCTAGAGCATCCCAGCTTTGCACAATGGCAGCCATGATCGACCCACAAAGTATGATAAGGGTGAGACCAAAGAGGGAATTGGGGGAGAGAAGTCGGTGTGCGATATCGATCATGGCTGCAAGAATGAGCATGATTACTGCTCCAACACTGAGTAGGAGAAGCTTCTGGGATATGCACAATGAGCTCAGTGGTGTCATATGGGTGCCAGGTACCCACCTGCGCAATCGACAAAGGTAGTTGCTCTTTCTGGTCCTGCACTTTGTGCGGGAAGGGGTTACGCTATAGTATCATAAAATTCGTGTTCATTTGGACTGCTTAAGACTCACATTTTTTTGTCGCTGCATATCGGTGGTGACAGGAGTAGGTACAATTCAAACTTTGACAAGAAAAACTCGAACAACGGCGACTACCTGGCCTTATAGGTGAAGACCGTGGGCTAAAGACACGAATATTGCTTATCTCCTAGGTGAAGGACAAGGACAATAAACAGTAAGCACCTGGTTACCACCAACAGTAAAGGTAACTGATGAGATAGACTTGCCAGCGGAATACAAGAATTGTCGCCCAACAATAAGTGATGACCACGAATATTGCTTATGTCCTACGTGAAGGACAAGGTCAATAAACAGTAAGCACCTGGTTATCGCCGACGGTAAAGGTAACAAATGAGATAGACTTGCCAGTGGAATACAAGAATTATCGCCCGACAATAAGTGATGACCACTCCCCTGACGTCATGTGAGTCCTAGCATATGGTTACCACCTAACAATAGGGGCCAGCTACTGGTCGGGTTGATTCAATACAGGAATCATCGCCTGACAATAGGCAGACTGGGATGACGAATGGACCCGCTGGCGTATCATATGGGTGTCACACGAGACAATTAGCAGATGGCCTGAACCAGTTCAATTAGTTAATTAATTAAGTCAACCTTTGTGTAGGACCGCCCTTTTACCGACAAAGTCGCGACAAGCACCGACAATTTTTTGATTATGGCCGATATATTTCCATTACCATCTCGGCTTTAAGTAGCCCATAACGGAACACTACCGCTAGTTCAGGGTTAGAAATTTAGACCACTGACACATATATGGGAAGTAAACTGAAGGGACCGTGTACCAGATTGGCATGGTCTCGAACCATCGCATAGCAGCGCAGCTGCACGCAACATTGGTCATAGAGGTAAACGCGGCTCCTCCATGACGGACAACCAGGTCAATACACCGGGATGATCTGCAGTGCAGCTCGTAAAAAGCTGTGGCGATGACTTTGGTACGATCTTACCATGATATTTCCGATCCTTGTTTCCTGCACTTGAACAATAGTTCTTGGCCTTGTTGTCCAGCACCTGGACAATAGTAGTTTTTGTCCTTGTTGTCCTTGTCGTCGACTATATTCAATCAAGGCAACATAGCACTCCTTTTATGAGTTAGGGGTTTGATAGTCTGCTGTGATGGCGGTGACTGTTGTCAGGGCGTTGGGAACCATTTTTTGTATATATAGTATACGATGGTATGTGCAAAGAGACAGCACAATACTCAGTACTCACCATGCTCCTCAAAAACTTTCTCCGTTTCAGCTCTAACAACAAGTATACATTGGATTGTCGTTTTTCGGGACACAATGATGCCATATTGTGCCTAGCAGTCTCGGATAGCGGGAAAACACTAGCCAGTGGAGGTATTAGACAACGTGATCAACCGCTGAAAGGAACACTGATACCTGACAGGATGTGATGGATTAAGACTGTGGGACTTGGAAAAAAAGATCGAACTAAGAAGGCCTAGTCAGACACGGAATCCGCAGGATCCCATTACCTGCATAACGTGGCTGACTCCCAAAGACGATAACAAAGAATTTTTATGCAGTGGTACAGGTTTGGGTCACTTGTTCCTATGGAAAAAATGTGGTTATGAGTTCGAAGAGATCCTGGCGAGACGGATAGGTATGGGCCAAGAGGTCATGGCCATCAGCTGCAACACCTCAGAAGTAGGAATGCGAGTATACACTGCAACGAGAGATAAACGTGTCCAAGCCTGGACCCTCAATTCCAGGTACAACCTGTCAAGTATCTTCAGTGTAGAGCTTCCGGCGACAGTACCGCGCGCTGTATACTCTCATGGTGCAGATGTTATCGTATTTGGGATGTATAACGGAGAAATGTGAGTGCTCGATACATTGTACAGACTGTGGATCTCATCGGAATTCCAGACACACTCTTCACGGCAAAGATGGCATGGTTCTTGCAATGAAGTCTACAGGAAGATTAATGTGAGTATTAGCCCACAGCCAGTATCGAAAACGTCATGGTCCCTCTCCAGGGGTGGTGTTGCGGTTGACCCGACTCGTACATTCTTTGTCATCGATAACGCTGCGAATGGGTTTAGCTTGCATCGCATGGACGATGCTGTATGCATGAAGACATACAATATAAAATCAATAAAGACGTTCCCAAAACAGGTTGTGCTTGCAGAAGAGGCCACAATGGTAGTCGGTGGAGGGGAGGATGGGTGGGTTCATGTGTTCGACAGAGCAACAGGGCAAGTGTCACAGACCTTGCAACACTCAAAGAGTGGCAGAGTACAAACGGTTACAGTAAGAGAGACAACATACGATGACCGCCAATAAACTGACTTAGCACCGAAGACACATAACACCGGAAGCATCCATTTGATTCTGGCGGCTACATCAAGCAACGAAATAGAAACCTGGATTTCTGTATGGAGAAAGGAAGCCCGCACACCACCCAAACCAGAGAGGCACGGGGAATTGAAGCTCTTGTCCGTAGTGCGACAAGTCCTGCAAACAGTCACGCAGCTTGTGACCGTAGTGATGGTTGCACTTCTAGCCATGCAAATAATGGTAAGTACGCACTGGTGTGAGCGAGATGGCCTTAAACTCAACATGAGGCCCTTCACAGCAAGGGGACACATCAACACTCACCAAACTCCATGGAAAAGCATGAAAGACAGGGTCTGCAAAGATGGGCGCCATGTATGGCAGCATGCAAAAGAAGTCATGCCTGGAGCTGCACATCCTTCGGCCAAGTAGTGATGGACAATAAGGATAAATGCATTAGACACATACGACTGGGACCGGGATCACTGGCTATTCTACATGAGTTGTTGTATTGGAGAGCTAGGGGTCACATTAGATTGTCCACGATGCAATGCACGGCATCACTTACAAGAACCCGAGACCAGTAACAAGGGTTAGACACGGATTGTTGCACCCGGGACAAACTGTCTTATGCCGAACGATTCCGAATTGTAGGAACCTGATGTACTGTGGACCATGTTAAGTTGACTTCGAAACATAAATTCACGGCGACACTGCGTCACTTACCATAACACGATATGAACAATATCATCGAGATGATCACAAGCTCCTATCAAGGGGTGCGACAGGAGGGGTCTTCTGCACTTCATTTTATGGATGTTTGTGGCCTATGAATTTGAATCAATTCGACTCGGTATTTTGTTTCGGGTCACCCTCTAGCGCGTGGATCTTATTCTACGATTCTACGAGTACTATTACAATTACAATTGCTAGTTACAAATTGTTGGTTACAAATTGTTGTACAGTGGACTACGGTGAAAGAAGTGGAAAGAGATGTCATGCGAAATTGGCGTCCTTATAAACTGAACCCCATTGTCCAGCACGGACTTCGCTGTGAGCAGATTATTGTCCGCAGTGTGAACCCTCTGTCGGGCTTCGTTGGACTTTAAATTGTCATTCAGTTTAAAAAACATTAGAGTCGCAACAACTCTTCCTTTTCTCTCCGTACGTATATTTTCCTAGCCATCCTATGATGACAAGTAACAACTAGCAGGGGCACGTAGTAGTAGCACTCAACTAGTTTGTGCGTAGTCCTAGTAATAATAATAACACTACAAAGTGGTTGCAGATACAGGCTGTGATGGACCTCAGAGGCCAAGGACGTGGTGCGAAGACTGCGAGTAGTAATCATGGTTGGATGTCGCTGCAAAGGCTGTCTCGCAACTCAGGAAGTTCTATTTGAAAGGTTTACTAGGTACGGATGTATCAACTGTTGACACCACTTTCCCTCACGAATTGCACCGTAGAGCACGCTGCCAATCTGGAGGGATGGGCTGTCATCAAGACCACTCGGGTGCCGTCGGTTACCATTGGTTACCACTTGGTACCACTGGTCATTTCGCTGATAGTGCTGTGATAGCGCAGCACTGTTCAAATCTTATTGTCTAATGCTAATATGTGGTGGCTTGGGACTATGCTAATCTGGTGTATTATTCTTCGTTCTCTTAACAGGTGCATTTTTCGTATTTTTCATTTGTGCATCTGTGGGCTAGGCCTCCCCCCATAGTGATGCCCAACACATTACCACCGCGACGGTGTTAATGGGTCTCGATGGCCCAGAACTCCAGTACTGTCCTAGCGGAGTGTTTCGTTAGCTACCTAGAACCGAGGTCACGATGGAAATATATCGGTCGTAATCAAGTGATTGCCGGTGCTCGTCGCAACTTTATCGGTAGGTTGTCCTATGCAAAGATCGAGCTATTGATTAATTGCACTGTTGCAAGTCGTTCGCTAATTGTCCTGTCTAATATGTGTTATGGTGCATCAGCGGTCCTTCCGTCGTCTCAGTTTGCTTATTGTCAGTAAGGTCTAAACACACATTGGTAGGTTGTTCTATGCAGAGATCGAGCTATTAATTAATTGTACCATTGTGAGTCGTCCGCTAATTGTTCTGTCTATTATCTGTTATGGTGCACCAGTGGTCCTTCTGTCGTCTCAATCTGCTGATTGTGAGGAAGATCTGTATATCGGAATCCCATCGTCCCCTGGATTAGACAGGGCTCTAGTACAATAGGGCCCCAAAAGGGGTGAGAGCGTTGGCTATACTTAAAGTCTAACGTAGGACATCTCCAAGCAAGATATTTGAATTCCTCTACATGCCTTCTCGCAACAAATTATATCATTGCTACTGTGCGGGGTGTTGTGAGGTGGATCAAGATGGCACGGCTATCAATCCTGCTGGGAAATTTCAGCTGGAGAGATACAAGGCTATCCACCTTTGCGAGACCCCTTCATTGGACCCTATCCCTGGTGCTCCCCGAGTCGACGCTGAAAATTTTGCCTTGAGGGCCATTGCTCAGCCTGGTACTTCAGATATCGATTCTCTGTCCACGAAGCTCTTTGTGTCCTCCCTCTGTGATGATGGGCCGGACCTCGATTCGCAACCCAGCAAGCTATGGGCTTCTCATGAAGAGTTTCAGGCAGTAGCTAGTGCGAACATTGGTGACGTTGGAATCCCCGACATCAATGATCTGGTTGACGCTGTTGGCTGGATTTCTATTGTGGATAGGTCCGCTTTGCTTTCACTCTTCCATACTAATTCATACTAAGCTATTCTCCCGTTAGCTCGAATATACACTCCAAGAAGTTACAGTCTAGGTATGTCACCTGCACATTTCAAATTCACTCACCCTCATCGTTATGCTGGAACAGCGGAATGCCCTCATGGAGAGAATCCAAGGCTGATCGAATCCTTGATTCTATTGAAGCCCGGATTCCATCTGCTCAACAGCGTACCTTCGAATCAGCATCAGTGGATACACCTACAGCCTGTTCGCAGCATGGAGGGGAAGAGCATCTAGGGCAAGATATTGCAACTGGTGCAGACTTAAATGTTGAGGCTGTGAAATATGACTCATGTGTGTGGTGGTTACGGATCATATGGTGGCCTAGCCTAATCAATTTAAAGCCCATCATTCTAATTATCCCATCAATCTCTGTGACGATGTCACCCAGGTCTCTGTCTTCCTCGGTGTAGTTCTTGTCGTCCTCTTTGGTCTTGGCTGGTGGACTGGAGAGTTTGTCCTTGGTGTCGTGTCGATTATCCTTACCTTAGCATTCCAACTTCTTGGTGCAAGAGGCGATACCCTGCACCATCATACGCTTGCGCAGATACCCAAAAATATGAAGACTGCTCTTGAACGTTTCAGCCTCAACGGTCATACTACTACGTATGCAGTCTGCCCTTCTTGCAGTGCAATTTTCAAGCCCTTGGGGTCCCCAGATGAGCCCAGATTCCCTCCCCGCTGTACTAATCGACCCGTTCCGGAGGGCAGTTTATGCCATGTGCCCCTCCTTCGTGACCCTGGTGACGGATATGGTACCCCTATCAAAACATTCATCTACCATCATTTCCATGACTATGTGTCTGGCCTGCTCGCCAAGCCGGGTTTTGAAGAATTAATGGATAAGGCTTGCGATGATCTCATGCAGAGCCTGCCTGGCACAGCGCCGTTCACTTTGAAGGATGTGTGGGACGCTGACTTCCTGTGCACCTTGGAGGGGCCGCATACGGGATCATTGTTTGTGGATCGTCAAGGCGAGGGTCACCTGTTATTTTCCCTCAACGTCAACTTCTTCAACATTGAAGGGAATCGTCAGCAGAATGCCACAACGTCATGCGGCATTATTTCTTGTGCATGTCTTAACCTACCTTTGGATATCCGCTACAAACCAGAGAACATGTACCTGGCTGGTATCATACTGGGACCGTCAGAGCCTTCCGGCGATCAACTCAACCACTTCCTTGAACCCCTCATTGAAGACATGGTGGATAGTTGGGAAAGGGGTGTTCGATTCTCCCATAGTGCTTCCCAGAAAGATCGCATCACTCGCTCTGCCATCGCCTGTGTCGTTTGCGATCTTCCAGCCGCTAGAAAATCCACTCAACTCGCAAGTGCCACCAGCCACTTCTACTGTAGCGCTTGTCATTGTGTTCAAACTTCAACACTTGGTCATACAGATGTCAATTCTAAAGATTGGTAGTTTCGCGACAAGGCTGAGTTGCGGGCCCATGCTTCTGATTATAGGGATGCTAACTCTGTCAAAGAGCAGAACAGATTGTTTTGTAGCAACAGTGTGCAGTGGTCACCATTCTGGCGCCTGCCCTATTGGGATCCTGCATGACAGCTCATTGTTGACTCGATGCACTGCCTTCTGGAGGGCCTGGCACAGGCACACTTCCGTGAATACCTTGGCCTTACTACCACTGTTGCGATGAAGGCTCGGTCAGAAGCTGACTTGCAACCTGCATTCTCGCACCCATTCCACTCCCTCGACACTCCTGAGGCTACAGGCCTCTCAAAGAACGATCGCTCCCAGATTGAGAACATTCAAGCCCTTCTTACTGGCACTGTGAAAAACTGCACGGAGGGAGGGGACCTCTCTGATGTCGAAAATCACATGACTCGTCTTGAGTTGAAGCTCATGAATAAAAATTGTGCTGCCCTTCAGTTTGTAGCCGAGGGACTGCAGTTATGGCCCTTGCGCAAAGACACAGAGGGTACGTGCACGGCACTACAGCCCTTGCACAAAAACGCAGAGGGTACGAGCGCGTCGCTAGGAGGCAAAGTACGCAAAGCACACTGGGTTAACGCCTTAGTGAAATGGGTATGTTTCTTACACATTTCTCCAGTTTGATCTCACCGATGCTTGCAGCGCAAATCAATGCCAATGGCTGCATGTCCGCCAATGATGACATCTACGCCTGAAGTTATCCAACGCATTCAGAGCGTTATTAAGGAAACAACCATCCCGTCCTGGCTCAGATCTGTGCCTAAGAACTTTGGGGAGGCGAGAGCGGGCACCTTGAAGGCCGATGAATGGCGTACTCTAGCTACCATCTACCTACCTTTGGCTTTGGTAAGCCTCTGGGGTGAGGGCTCAACTCACCAGTCACACGAGGCTGTTCACCTACGGAAGATCTTGGATAACATGATGGCACTTGTGTCTGCAATTTGCATTGCCTGCTCTCGTACTATTACTCAGTCACGCATCAAGGCATACCGCGCTTGCATAACAACCTGGCTGTCAACATTACCGAGTGTCTTACCTGCTGCCAAGCCTCACCCAAACTGTCACATGGCTTGCCATATATATGACTATCTCAAGCTCTTTGGACCTGTACACTCGTGGTGGTGCTTCCCGTTTGAGCGTCTAATTGGTCATTTGCAACGCTTACCGATAAATCATAAATTTGGTTCGTCTCCTTTATCTCTTTCGGGCTTCATACCGCGTTTTAATCTCCAATCAGGTGAGCTTGAACAAACAGTCTTGGATTCCTTCATTCAGGGATCTAAACTCCGGCATTGGCTGGCTCAGCCGGACTGCCCCGCAGCCATCAAGGAGTGTAAGCTCCTGTTCGACAAGTATATAACAAACAGTGGGGTCTCGAACCACGAGTCGTTGCCTGATGTTCCCAAAGGAGGCCCTAAGCAAGTTGCACCAACTGACCTCCAGCTGCTGACTTCCCAGAAGCACTTGGTGCTCCATGCACACACTAATTTCGGTGGCACTCACTTTAGTCGATGCTCGACCCATGAAGGTAATAGCTTAATCATGTTTTATCCCGGAGGGAGCCAATCTTGTCCCCCCATTCCCGGTTGCATCAAATACATTTTCGAAGATGACGGGCGCATCCAATTAGCGGTCCAACAACAGCTTCCTGCCGGAGCAGATGCCATTGACATGTTTCGGCACTACCCACACTTCCCAGCGCGCATTTATTCTACTGCACTGGATAAAGACTTGGAGATAGTTCGTCTAGAATGGGTGATGTGCCATTGCGCTCGGTGGAATTTCTCCATCAAACATGTCATCATACTGCCATTATTGCAAGTGAGTGTCTGGTACCAGTGGCTCGTTGCAGTTCATTCACTCCTTGCTTTAGGATTAGTGGGGCACTACGCTGGCTTTGCTCCATGGCCGTTCAGAATGACTTCTCGAGCAGGACGCCTGGATCTCTTGGGTGGATGGGCAAGTTGACTGATATACTTGGTCAGTTTACGTATGAGATTGTGCTGAAGCTGAGGATGGTTGCAATCGCTCGTTCTGAATATGAGCACCCTCGAACTTGGCAACCTCAAGAGCACTATTGAACATGTCCTTTATAAATGCCGTGTTCTTGAAGATCTTGAATGGAACACCTGTAAGCTTCAGTTTCTTGATGATCTTGGTGGAGCGATCAACATCAAGCACCACACCAGTAGCCAACACCCTGAACATGGAAGTCTGGCCATCGAGACCGTTGAAGGTGCAAAAGCCAGTGTTCGGCAAGGACACTGGTCTGTAGAAAGTGGCGTAACAGTGCATGTGCTCAGGCGTGTACTTGAGCATCCGCATCCGAATGGAGTGGTCATCTAACGAGTAGATTGGCACTGTCTGAAAGCGTCTCCAACCCAGAGAGAAGATCAAAGGGTCGTTAGTTTTCAGAATCCTGGTAAACCATCGATGCCGCTTGATGCGAACTTGAAGGTATCCAAATCATTCTTCGGAGGGAAGCAGCCCTCCTATGATGATAGGGTAGTGCGGGTCAAAGTGCTCTATCATCTCGCAAGGGACGTCCGAGAGCTCGATACGAACGTAGGAACCTGGCCAGTAGCCTTCCACCAGTGCACGTGCCTCTGCATCGATGCCTTCAAATTCAGCACGATTAATCTGTAGTTGACAGTTGATCTCCTCCTTCTTTTCGTTGTAGAAGTCCATCTTAACAGCCTCTGGGTCGTCATACTGCTCATCAAATTTGCGTTTAAGTTCCGCCTTTTTGGCAGCAAGCTCTGCAACTCGAGCGGCTTCGGCATCTTGAGGTGGAGGTGGCTGCCTCGACTCGTCTGCCTCCAGATCCTCAAAGTCACCTGCTTCCATTCCGTCCTCTTCTTCAGCAACGACACCATCCACAGGAGCATGGTCACCAGTGATGAACGCAGAACGTAGAGAATCTAATGTCGCCTCGTTCTCCCATTCTCGAAGACTTTCGAGCGACAGGATGTCCTTCGTTCTGTCAAGTTCGTCATCCTTCCGTTCAAGTGCTTCTTTTGGACGGAAGAAATCATCGGCACTCGAGAGGTCTTCCTTTTGAGGAACTTTGCTTTCGCCATTGACAATTTGGCTGGGGGTAAGACGGCTCGAGTATATTGACCCCATCCAGTCCTTTCTGCGCTTCCGTCGGGCATGTTCAGCAAATGCAGCAGTGGCCTTGGCAGACAGGTTCTCCTTGCACGCAGGACCTGCAATCATATCTCCACCATCGCCATCAACTTCGTCTGATAAGTCATCCATGTCCTCCTCCAGGTCCAATGGAGAGGAGTTATCCCTATCATCCCATTCTTCCTCCCCTTCTCCAAGTTCAGAGTCACTGTCAGCGAAAGCAATATCAGCTCCTCCTCGCTCCTTCTCCGAGGGACAGGAAATGGGTCTCATCACCCTATGCAATGAAATCCGACCCTGGTTGGCCCGTCCAGAATCTAATTCGACAAGGATCCCAATAGTTTAATTTGACTGCGGGAAACCATATCCGCCAACGTAGCGTCAACATCCTGAAGGTCCATAACCATTTTTTCTCCCTTGCCCAGTGGAACTAGCGAAGGTTACACTGGGTCTAGGCATGAAGGAGTGACATCTTACCATCGGCGACTCCACGAGTAAAGTTCCCAGGAACATTGATCCACACAGCGTCTTTGTCATATATGACACCTCCAACATCACTCATCGGTGCGTGTACAAGAAGTTTCTTCTTCTCGCTGAGCTTCCGCCGTTTCTCAGAATCTGCATCAGGTAGTGGACAAGGGTCTCCCAATATTTTGACAGATGTTATGGACATGTCACCCACACCAGGTATGTGAACTTTTGTGCTTTGTCGAAGGTTAGTACCCCAGAGATACCTGTACAATGTGACAGTGCGGTCGCATTTACCCCTCGATGCACGTATAGTTTCTCGAGGTGTAAGATCTTCGATACAATCAGCGAGGAGGTAAGGGTGGCTATTATGAAATATGAGAGGCCGGAACTTCATCACACTAATGAAGCGGGAAAGGTTCAGGATTTCAGTGTCAGGATACTGCCCATTGAGAATGCCAGAAAGGTAAAAGAGCTTTGCACCCTGGTATATCTCTGTTCAAAAGTGTTTCTTTATAGTTTTCTTGGTGGCCTTTAAAGTAGATTGCTTTTTTATGAGATCGAGATGTGTAAGGATGCCAATGACTTTTGGGAATCCGTGGGCCTGTAGGATATTGAGAAACTCAAATGTATCCTGTAGGCAAGATTTGGTTGAGTGATAACATGCGAGAGTGCCCGTGCGCACCATTTCGAACCCGTATGACCCATCAATCATCAGAAGAACCAGGTACTATGCTACCTTGGATGGTTTTCTTTGTCATTACCCCTGCCACTAGATGTCCTAGAGCACCCTCTTATTGGGAATACTGTACTGTAACTAGTCTGTACTGGTGTCTTTGGTACTTGTCTCTGGACAATTGCATCTGATTTGTTGTCCCTGAAAGTTCATTGAGAATACATTGACCGTCTCCAGGCAATAATATACTCATCCACGAGATAGAAACAAGTATTCGACTTTTATTTATTGGTCCCAAGACAAGGTACGGGTATGTCTGAATAGCACTGTTGGACTTCATAGTGGAGAGCGCACTGCGTGAAGCTGACATTGCTGGTGCCTGCAGATGGGAATGACACCTCCTGGGTGCGCAAGTCACAGTTTCCGAGGAAAGGAGCATTCCATGAGGCGGTTGCGTACTGGAGAGACGAACCCGTGCCTACAGCACGCAGCTGGGACCGCAATACCTCGTGTATGCACAACTGTTACACGTGAGTACGAGCGCTCTATGGCAGCCACGTACCTTGTAGTTGATTTCCGGAACTCCACCAAGATGATGTGAACCGAGGAGGCAAGAGGGTGGTGTAGAGGATGGTGTAGTGACCATGTACCATAGCTAGTGAGCAGAACTTGGGAACTAACACGTAGTCAGTCACGTGCAGGTTTGGTGCCATTCAGTTTATAAGACTGCCCATTTCACACAGGCATCTCTTTTCACTTTTCCTACTCTTCCACTAACCATCATCGTCAACCTGGGAATATTAATCGTAGTATGAGATATGACAGTATGATAAACTAGTAATCCAACAGAGAGCGAAAAAGAAATAATTGAGTCTCATCAATCACGTTGCCAATACCAAAAGTATGCGAAGTATGGTGTCGCATCCGCTGGTAGGGCGCGACAACGTCCATACGGGGTTATCGTAAGTGATGTCGCGAGTCGTGAATTTATGTTTGTAGTCAGTCTAACATGGTCCACAGTCCTTCTAAAGTTGGGTTTGTGCGGATGCCGCTCTCGGGTACCGCAATCCATGTCCATCCCTGGTTACTGCCCTCAGTTCAATCGTGCATTGTTCGCAGTCAATCTAAATTCTACCCCTACAGGGGCTTCGTTCATTATTCTTATCATTCCCTTCTGTGTATATTAGTGTACTCAGTAGGGTTTCTACCGGCTTCGCCTCGTATTGGTCTTTACGGTCTCACGGGGAGGGGTGGTTCTATCTCGCTGTTGTTGTCGAGCCCTGAAGGATGAATATTTGAGTTGGAGTAGCACGAGGTCCTGAACTGGCCAGCACCCCTCGAAGTCATCAAGGTCTGGAAATTCAGCTATGGCCTAGGTCGCCTGGTGAGTGGGCATGACCATACCACCACGGCCGTTACTTACTGTTTTGTTCACGGTCTCCAACGCCCTGCGATTTTGCAGGCTCCGACACTTCGTCGGATCTAGGTGTTTTCTCACCGCTTTCTTCACGAATCGCTGTCATGGTAAATCTTATGAGCTTTACTAAAAAAAAAAAAAAACCTAAACTCACCTTCAGATTCTTAAAGCCATCTCTCCCCCAACCTAACTGATCCTCTAAATTATAGCCACCCCGCCCTGGTTGCCCCACCTTGCCATTAGGTTTCGGAATTTTCCTCTTATCGCTTTCTTTGTCTTTGTCCCAGGACAGCAAAGTCGACTCCGTTAATTCAGATGACGAGGGTGAGCCGGGGCTTCCTTCATAGTCTTCGATGATAGTGACCGACTTTCCCCCTACTTTACCCGAGGGTTTCGTGACGGGGGTTGCTTCTCTGGGGGTTGTTGCTCTTGAACTGATTCCAGGTGTAGTCGTGCGCGGCATTTTGGCAGTCAATTTGGCACTGGTTGCAGGTACGGCAATTGGATGGTGCGATAATGACATCTCTTCCATGGCAGATACATGCACGCGATTTTTCGGCCGATAGTACATCTCCGACTGCGAAGATAGCACTGGCAACTGCTGTGGTGGCTCGTCTGCGTCGAAGAATGCGGGGACTGGCCTGGAGGAGTGCATGGTGCGCAGCGCGAGAGGAACTTCTTGAATACCGCCTTTTGTTTGCGGTATCAACTCCTTTATACTGCTGCTTCATACCGCTTCATAGCGCCTTTTTTGTTTGCAAATCAACTCCTTTTGTTTCGCCTTATCACAATAAGTATGTAACCTATTAGCTGATATCGTAAACTCTAAATAACCTGTCTCCAGGCAACCCTACACTTCCCCACTTCGCGACCATTGGGACCAATTTATTGTTAAGTTTTACAGAAGTTCGCACCTTCATTTTGCTTTGCTCACGGTATTTACCTTACCCCTACTCATATTTAAGTATTATGGGACGCCTAAGACACACCATGGCTTTCTTCAGATCATTCTTTGAGAATTCTGCGCATACGCAAGATGAATCCTTCCCGTTAGAATCTCTCCTGTCCAATGTCGGAGGTAAGAACATAATAACTTGGCCTTCATTATCCAGAATGTTTTACGATGTTTCCAGCTGGCTCAAGCCCGGTGATGGTTACGGACGCTGTACCATTGGACAATGCCGATACCGCACCCACGGCGGCACCTGCCAATACCATACTGATGGACGAAGCTGATGCCACCCCCATAGCGACACCCACCAATACCATACCGATGGACGTCAATGCCACCACGGATGCGGTACCCCCTAATATCATACCAATGGACGCCGATACGCCAGTCATGAATGCCAATACTATGCTGAGTGCAATACCTGCCAATACCCCGCCGACACCAGCGACACTTGCCGATACTACTCCCATGGAGGCCGATACCTCACTGGCTGCAGTACCAGCGAGTACCATACCAATGGACGTCAACACCATGCCAGGTGGATGCTGGCACCAGACCGACACCAGCGATACTCACAGATGACAATACTCCGGACTTATCTCTGGTCCCGACTTCTTCAAACTTCAAAGAACTGACTCCTGGTGCGGATGACGACCAGGAAAATGCTTCTGCGTACTAATGTATTGTGACAGGTGAAGGCAGAGGTGGAGGTGGCACAGGCGCCATGATTCTCCACAAATGATCTTTCGCACCTGAGATTGCCTCTGCCCCATTGGTGCGCAAAGACTCAGTACTGGTGATAACTAACTTATTCATTTATGATGTTAGCCTCCCCCGAAGGTCCTCCTATGAGAAGTCGATCATTCGAACGCTTTGCGTACGCAGGTTTATGGCTTGAGGAACAGTCTCTATCACCAAGTCACTAATTTCAATGTGTGTTCCCTCTCACGTGAGACTTTCTACCTTCATAACTGACGAGCGTAGATATTGGAAGGCAGATTTCATCAAAAAGAGTCTGGTTTGAGTGTACGTGTCATTTCCCACTAATTCTTCCACTTGCTCAGAATCATAGAATTTGGAAGCACAAATCAGGAACAAGGATGTTGTCATCACTGAGCAGGCTCAGCTTCTTTCCCAGCTCAGGCAGGGCCTCGAGGAGGTAAAACAGCAAACTGCTGCTCAGAGCTCAGTGTTAGCCCAGGCTAGATTAAAGGATGCCACCATTGTGCAGCAGTCACAAGCGCTTCAGAAACTTCAAAGGGATCTCGGTGAAGTGCGGGATCATGTTCTGCTAGAAGCGAAAGCGGAAATCCAACGGCTACAAGTGTGCTATCTCACCTTGTCATCTTCACTGGTTAACCTATTTGTTCTTCAGGTTGACAGGGAATCGGAAATACTAGCATTGAACGACAAGTATGAGATGACTCTCCATCAGCTACAGGAGGTAGTATTTTTTTGGCTACCACAAACCAGCGCTCATAGAGCCCATAGCTCCAAAGCCGTCCTCCGAGGGTGTCTGATCCACCCCCAAGTGCAAAGTACACACCCCGTCCCAGGTCAACTTTAGGAAGTGGGAAGCTGATTTGTCACTACGTCGATGTAAGAAACCACAGTATTGACCCTCTTTATTAGTCACCAAGTGTTGCACAGGAGGAGCGGGACCAGGAACAGTCGGAAGCGCCAGCATCTGTATCACTTAACCCCAGTAATCATACCCTGCGAGAGATGAATACCGACCCTCCACTAACCTCCTCAACGCCTTCTGCCTCAACACCTTCTGCCTCCTCAACACCTTCTAGGAGAGGTCGACGGAAAAATCAGGAGTCTCGTAAAGAAATTGAGACAGAGAAACAACGGATACAGAACCTTGTAAGTGTCCTACAGAGCGTCCTATAATAATCTTCCCCTTCACCACTATCGTACAGGCACACGTTAGAGATCTGTTCAAGACGGCCTTCAAGATTACTCAGGATGAAGACTTCCTACAGTGTGGTGGTGCCTCCAGTCAAGTCACGAAGGCGTTTGTACAGGGAACTGGTCCTGGTCCCGATCCATCACATTTGCAGTGGGATTTCAATCATCCTGCTTCGTCTCCTTGGAATCAGGCAGTCATTTCCCAGTTGATGTGCCTATTGGTGGATATGCGACAGAATTGGACCGTTGAAACAAGATCAGATGAATATTGGACTGGTAAAATCAAACAGAAATTCGCCCGGATCAAGAGACGTGTCGATAGGGCTAAGCCTTGTGTTCATGATGATCTCTCTGTTGAAACGAATGCAGAGGTTGCCGCGAGGTTAGCAAATCACAAGGATGAAACCCTAATGAAGGCAAGGAGAGACATGTGGCGATGAACAGTAAGCAATTCTGATAATACCCAACCTATGTGCTGATTTAGGACAGAAATATCAACGTCGCAAGGACGTAACGAAGGCCATGGTAGCTGTCAAGGAAGCAAAGGGCGATGATGACGTAGTAGCCTGGCGGTTCCTCCACAGTGTTATCACAAAGTTGGGCAGTGACGGTATGAGTTCGGAAGATAGTGACGGCGAGGATACCGAAACAATTTTTTGCACGCACACGCTTCCTTGGAGGAGGGACATCATTAAGGAACTGAACCTCATTGACCAGCGAAGGTTGCAAGACTCTAGTATCTTTTCCCCCAGAGGTGCCAAGGCTGCAAAGCGTATCCGACGCGACAACTTTTCACCATCAGAGCGGAAAGCTGTCGAAGGCTTACCCCGCCCATTCTATGATGAAAGTTGGTTGGCTCAGAACAAAGGAATGGCCTCGGACGAGCATTTCCAGTGGATGACGATCTATGCACAAAACTAGACGACTTGTATAGATTGTCATTAGAATGTCGAACGCCCGGTGCAATGCTAGCTGTGTTTGTTTTCTTGAACCATCACGACTACTATTACAATATAGGCATAGTTCCAACAAAGGTGTGTTACATCGTATTCACGCTGCACCCTCCACATTTGCATCAAGCAATTCCCTTCGTAACCTTAGCAACACCTCTCCCATCTCTGCTCTCGTAGGCAGCATTGGCAGCGTCAGCACTTTGGGAGTTAGGAGTGAGTTATACGAGGCGACTAGCTGAGGGTCACGCACGTTCTGCTCGTGTCTTGCACTGCACTGGATCAGACGTGGAAGTAGAAATGGAAACCGTGGATAAGTATCCCCTACGCGTTCATACGCTTCTTTCCATTCTGTGTACAGACCGTCGTCAGAACAACTGGAAGGGAGGAATTAGAGGAGGAATCAGAGAAGACTCACCCTATCTCCTCAACCTTCTGTTCATACGCCAATACCCCATCCTGCACCTTGGGTTCCATCCAAGGACCAAGTCGCCGTAGTACACAGTTCCTGGTTCATAAAATTCTTATAGAATGCGACGTTTTCTTCTTCCCCTTTTACGCCAAAGAGGCCTTTGGTACGACCAGAGCATCTGTTGGCGTGCGTAGCGTCAGTATACCAACTGGCAAACGGTTATTAACGGGGTATGCGCACCTCGTATTCCATAACCGTCAACCCGGCTACACCATCGGTCAGTCACTGCGCTCAAAAGACAGTGACCAACGCAAATGTACGACCTTGAATTTCTGATACCTTCTGGCTTATCTCTCTCAGAATTTCCCCCTGCCATCGTACCAAAACCGAGTTCAGCGGCTTGCGCTCCATGAAATCGGTGGAGTATTGATTGTGCTTTTTCTTCATCTCCTGTCTACAGCAGAGAATGTGAGTCGTTTGAGTTCTGAAATGACAAAGATACTCACTGCGACTTACAATGGTCGTAGCGGATCGGGTGTTCTGGTTACGCACTTGTGTCCCAGTGAATGCGGACTTCCTGTCGGGCTTTGAAAGTAAATGTCATTCAGTTTAAAAGGTCACCGGCGACAAAGGACCTTCTCTTTCTTCCCATGCCTTTCGAGTACAAGTATGAGTATGAGTGAGTAGTAATAATGTTAGTGGTCCAATGCGAAGCCATGCAATGTGAAACTGACGGCGTACTGTTTGGTATGGAATTTGGCTGGCTGCCTCCCTGCCTACTGCTACAAAACTAATGAACACTTGTCGTAGATCGCTATGTCCGTCGCCTTTCGCCTGAGTACAATATTGTTGAGGCGTGGGCTTAGGTAATTCAAGATAGTACTACTATTGTCCGTCGCTAATATATCCGCTACATTGCGATCGTCCACCACTACGAACCAATCGTCCAACCGTTTCCATTCCCAAAACTCGTCATGTCTAACCACCCATTCCGCATCACTCCGCGAATGATCAACAAGGAAGCCCTTCGTTTTCTTAAACAATATGCATCGTGGGCGATTACCTTGGAGGTCGCAATGGAAGAGATACAGTACATTCTCGAATCTAATTTCGACGAAGACGAGTGGATGGACATCACGCAGTATATCCTTATAGATCCACTCTGCTTTGCTGACATAGAAAAAGAATTTTTGGAGAAGCTCGGAGAGCAGGAGTCGAGCAATGCGACCAGTATGTTTCTCCTCTTCATGTTTGCTTAAGCTCACTTCGGATCCGCTGAATCTAGCTGGTTCTTTGTCAGAGGCCCCGTGTCCATCTAACCCCGGAACATGCAATCTGCCCACCGCCAACCGCGACAGTGAAAGTATGCCGAGCACGACATCAGGTACTGTACCTTTCCTACTTTGTAGGTATTTCTCTCATCCGCCAAACTTAGCAGACCCGTTGCTCAAAGATCTGTCTGCGTGGTGCCTTGTGATGGATTGGGCTCAGGAAAAACTCAACTACCCCGAATTTGATGACAGAATTAGGGAATTTGGGCCACGATACGTCCATGCTGAATGGCAGCCACTTATCACCGCACTGTTCGCACTATCTGACCCCTCCAACGAAGACCCGCGGTCACCCTCGTCTCTTGTCGAGCAGGCCATGCAATCCCACGGCGTCAGTTTTGTTACCTCCACAAATCTGTTACTCCGTATCTCCGCTCGTCCTGGCAAGGCTCCCCGGAAGCGCCGAAAGACGGGAATCAGCAAGTTTTTCGATTTAGCTGCTGCCGAGAAAGATAGCGATGAGGATGACGAGGAAGAGGAGGACTTTGGCAAAACCCGATGGAGAACAAGCGTCCCCATGAATGCAGGTCTTTCTGGGAAGCATTCTTTTAACCAGGCTATTGACGGCATGATGGCATGATATAGCGGTATGTCGCAGCGTCGAGATATTCAAACGCATAAGGTGTCGCAGATCCCGGAGGGTATCCCTCTCCCCCTGATGAAAAATGTTTATGTGGTGGACCTTTATTCAGGTGCGTCCACATCATGCGAGCAACTCCACCTCTCATTTTCATTATCCTTTCATCTCTTCGTACAGAAAGTGCCCAGATTTTCGTACGTGAATATATGAAGTCAAGGGGAGTCGACATAATGTCTGTGCCTTGGTTGCCCTGCCGACTCTATGTGGCGGGCACCTGTTCAGCAGAGGTCCGGAATCGTTTGCCCCCCTCTCATCGCTCTGCAACCAAGGAAATAATTCTCCTGTCACCGGCTGAGGCCACTTCCCTCGCCGCCTTCGAGGCTCAGCAGACGCTCCCAATTCGGACTTGGGTTCGCATCAAGAAGGGCTTGTACAAAGGCGACATTGGATTTGTCGAGAGATCCGATCAAACTGATGTTACCTTAATTGTTGCCCCCCGTGAGCGCCCGTACGACTTACCTCAGCAGTCCAGCGAGAAGTCCCTCTTCTCTAGCGAGCTGGCTACACTTGCAAGCCTTGCACTGGAGCCAATAACGTCTCCCATTGGAGAGGATGTTGGTTTTTGGTGTGGTGGCCATGACTTCATTTGTGGTCTCCTTCGTTTGATGGTACCAACCCACTCGGTCATTTCGGTCGAACTTCCAATCCCCGATGATATAGCCTTTCATATGGTAGCGAACTTCGAACGAACGTTCGTTGAGAAGACGGTGCACTTATTCTCTGCCCAGTTTTGGCGAGAATCCGATACAGTCGAAATCTGCAAGGGGGAACTTTCTGGTAGTCGAGGTAAACTCATCGACGTCGAATGGCAGAAGCGGACTGCGAGCGTATTACTACTCAATGCAGAGGCACGGGAGGGCGACCTTGACGACAAGGATGAAGCCATTCATTGTTGCATACAGGAGCTTCACAGAGTGTTCAGCACTGGACAAACGGTGAGGATCATTGCTGGTCCCTATCGCAGTTATGTTGGCCATATTATCATGGCATCTGGCGGTAGTGTTAGCCTCCAGTATGACGGCCAATCACCTCATGTAAGTTTGGAATCCCCATTTTTCTTATGTTATACTAATGCCCAACTTAGCTTGAAGTTTCCGAATTATTGTTGGAAACGCATGTGCTGGACCATGTGCGTTCCCTCTCCACCAAGCATGATGCAGGCATGCGCATGAATCTTCCCGAACCAGCGGACAAAGTCCTGCCCGGTGACACTGCCGTTGTCTGTCGAGGAGCGTACAAAGGTGCTGAAGCCACTATAGAATGGATGAACAGTAATGGCGATCAAGCGTGGATTTATGTAAAGGAGGTTTCTGACTCCTCCAGTATGCAGGGCAACACTGGCACCACCTCAACACAGCACCCCAGTATGCAGGGCGACACCGACACTGCCTCAGCACAGCACCCTGCTGGCTACAAAATGGTACCCGTAAATGTCCACGATGTTCGAGTGCATCGGGCTCCATGTACGATAAGTTTCACCAAGGAAAAAGGCTTCGATGTCTGTGCAGGTGACGATATTGAAGTAGTGAGAGGCAAGTGGTTTTGGAGTAGGGGCACAGTACAGGCGGTGCACTTTGACCAGGCGTGCCTAGATTTCGTGTGCGACGCGTATGGGCAGAATGTGAGTGTCTTTTAGACTATTTTTTGAGTCTAAACATCTATTCAGATAAGTGTCCCGATTACATTCTGCCGCAAGATTGCAGAGCAGTCTGCCATGCAACTATGGCGATGGGTCGGCCGGGATGTCTGGGTCATCCGTGGTGAAAAGAAAGGTTACCAGGGGACATTGAGGTCGACCGGACAAGGTGTTAGCCAAGTCGCACTGCAGGGTCAGTTGGTCCAGTTGAGGAATAATCACATCGCTACACCGTAAGACTCCTGGTTCACTACTCAGACTTGTGTTAATCTCGTCATCAGGACTGGCTTGGTACTGGATGGGACACTTCTCCCTCTTGGGACAGTGCAGGAACTGCAGCGTCGATCATTCATTACCGTGGTCCGTAGCATCACACCTCCACCATCGGCGCCCTCACCCGTGGTAGAGGGCTCTTCAACAGTAACTTCAGATGCATGGAGGGTTACAGCGGAAGACTTGACTCCTACCGCCTCTGTCTATGGTATGGCTCTCATCTTTCTATATCTCCTATTCCTAATTTATATTTATGTGACACAGGCGAAATCCCATGGCTGTTCCGACCCAACTTCTGTGATTTCACTCGCTTACTTCTAGGCTTCACCATAAACGATCACTACCGGCCGTATAATAACGCATCTATAGGCAAACGTATCGTCCGAACAAGACGTTCTAATCCGTTTTCCAGCGACTCTGGTGTTGTTCCACTCGGCCATGTGTGTGTTACCGTGACCGGCCATAACAGGGGCTCGGCAGTCCAAACCCACGTTATTCCTGCGACTTGTCTGAGACCTGCTAATCCCAGTGCGAAAAATCAGTTGTGTGTGGTCACAGAGGGACCTCGTTTAGGAGAAGTGTTGAACATTAAGCACTGTCAAAAAAATTGTTGCACAGGATGGGACAGTGATGTCTTTCGAGGAAGTTTGTCTTGCTTTTGCAGCTTAGTTCATGAAACAGTGGGTTGTGATACATACAATCCATACTGAGCATAGTACATTGTATTCTAGAGTCAGCACGTCCGTTGACTAATTGTAATCCTGGTCCCGATCCCACTCGCCAGGGATAAAGACACTCTGTGCTTGAGGTACCGGAATGTCTAACCTCACCATCTCATAAGTGTGGGGCACCGATGTTGATTTAGCCACAGGGTTGAGTGCTGTAAGTAAATGCTTCCCACTTAAACAGATTGCCTTCAAAGAACCTTGAACTGCATGGGTTAGCAACGTTGTATAGCAAGGAACTGAGAGTAGTAGGGCAGAGATGCGTTGAGATCGAAGTAGTGACTGGCGAGTGACTTGCTGCAATGATGCCCACGAAGGGCACCATATTCTGGGAGTAAATGGCTATTAGCATGTCAGCGTAAGAAGGATATGGGACGGAGCTACCTGTGGCCCATGGGACCTCTCTAAAATCCTTAGAGCCAAGTCGATGGCATCTAAGATACTAAGTTCGACCTCCCTGGAAGCGTGGGGATCCAACTCGCGAGCATAGCGCCTCAATCGCTGTTGCACTGCCCTTCGAACACTCTGCTTGAAGGCGGGAGAGAGGTTGATTGATGTTGGCCTTGATGCGGAGCTTGCCGTAGGGGAGTGGTTGACTAGGACAGCCGATGAGGACGAAGCAGAAAAATATGACTCATTGTCAACAGAGACCGATTTATCCTTATCACAGTTACCTACACGAATTCATCTTAGGGAAGTAGACGGCCATGGATGGATGGAATTTGCTTACTAGCGGCTGTCTTGAAGCTGGTTGTGGTGTTCAAGGTATCCGATGTCGTTGTGGTCATTGAACCAAAGGTTTTCAATGCCATCGTCAGGGTTGGGGTGTCAGGAGGAGGTCCACTTGAATCGAAGTCGGTTGTTGTCAACTTTGACGTGGTTATCATCGTCTCCACTGATCGGGACGGCGTGGAGATGGCCTAGATAAATATGAACATGAACCACACCTCAAAATGGTCACTTGCAACGCACTGAGAGAGCACCTCCAGAATTGCGGTCGAGGATCACTGCATTACTACGAGTGAGCCTCGCAGCACGTAAGTTCAATGATATCGGTGATGTTGGGGAGGGCCTGCCTCCCGACCCAACACGATACGGCTGATATCGAGAAGAGCCATGGTTCTGGCAAAGAGAATTCCTCATGTTGCGTGATACGTGATACTGGTGGCATTGTGATTCAATCTGTTCGGCTTAAGTACTCTTAACACTCAAGAGCGCCTATGGACCCTCGCATTAAGTTCCTTGAAACAAGTTGCAGTAAATCACGGCTGGACAATAACCTGAGAGCACCAACAGAACTTTGGATCAATTTCCTTGAAGAAAGTTGCAGTGAATCATCGCTTGACAATAACTTCTGTGCTAGGACAGAAATGAATTTCAGAACATTAACGGAGGCATCATTGTCAGGACACTACAGATAAACAGGGTGTGTTGCGACAGTCACTCACAACAAAACCTGCCTAAGGCCGATGGATTTCAATGAACACTTGCAACAACGGCCCCCAATTTTGGCCATCAATTCAATAGTTATGGTTGCAATGAACACTTACAACAAATGCCCAAACACAATAACATGACTAGACCAGTAAGAGGGACCAGTAAGAGGGATTGGACACGGATTGTCGCACCAGAGATAAACTATCGTCGTCATCATGCAGCCGCATGAACCTTAGATGCATTACAGACCACGTTAGATCGACTATGAAACATAAATTCACGGCATAACTGCATCGCTCACCTATAACACGATATGAACACCATCTCAGGCGTCCTATCAGCGGGTGCAACAAGAGCAGCCTTCTGCGTTTCGTTTTAGTATTTGTCGCTCGCACATTTGCATGAGCCTTTTTTTTTCGCTCCTCAGCATGTGAACATTAATATTACCATTACTACCATTACTATTACTACTTCGACGGCTAGTTACACTTGCGGTGGAAGAAGTGGAAGGAGACGTTGCACGGACTGGCGTCCTTATAAACTGAACCCCATTGTACAGCATGGACTTTGCCTTGAGCAAGTTATTGTCCACAGTGCGGACCCTCTGTCGGGCTTTGTCGGACTTTGAATTGCCGTTCAGTTTAAAAAACATTCGAGTCGCAATGATAACTCCTTCTTTTCTCTCCACACATACGCACATTTTCCTAGCCATCCTATGATGACAAGTAACAACCAGCAGGGGCACGTAGTAGTAGCACTTAACTAATTTATACGTAGTCCCAGTAACAATAATAATAATCGCTACAAAGTGGTTGCAGATACAGGTTGTGATGGACTTCAGTGGCGAAGGACGTGGTACGAAGACTACAAGTACGAAGACTGCAAATAGTAATCATGGTTGGATGTCGCTGCAAAGGCTATCCCGCAACTCAGAAAAGTTCTATTTGAAAGGTTTACTAGGTACGGATGTATCAACTATTGACACCGCTTTCCCTCACGAATTGCACTGTAGAGGATGCTACTGTGATAGCCTTGTCACCTGTCACTGCGACACCGTTCATCTTAATGTCTAACGCTAACATGCAGTGGCTTGGGACTGTGCCAATCTGGTATATTATTCTTCGTTCTCTTAACTGGTCGGTTTTTCGTATTTTTCATTTGTGCATCTGTGGGCTAGGCCTCCCCCCCATAGTGATGCTGAACACGTTACCACCACGACGGTGTTAATGGGTCTCGATGGCCCAGAACTCCAATACTGTCCTAACGGAGTGTTTCATTAGCTACCTAGAACCGAGCTCACGATGGAAATATATCGGTCGTAATCAAGTGACTGCCGGTGCTCGTCGCAACTTTATCGGTAGGTTGTCCTACTCAAAGATCGAGCTATTAATTAATTGTGCCGTTGCGATTCGTCCGTTAATTGTCCTGTCTAATATGTGCTACGGTGCGTCAGCAGTCCTTCCGTCATCTCAGGCTGCTTATTGTCAGTAAGGCCTAATCACACGTCGTGTACAACGCTCTCTGTGTCGCCAGTGCTCGTCGCAACTTTATCGGCAGGTTGCTCTATGCAAAGATCGAGTTTATTAATTAATTGTACCACTGCGAGCCGTCTGCTAATTGTTCTGTCTGTTATGTGTTATGGTGCGCCAGCGGTCCTTTCATCGTCTCAGTCTGCTTATTGTCAGCGAGGTCTGAATCACGCACATTGGCACAACATTCCCGTTCACTGTCGAACGACGTTCCCCTTCCTGAATTTATTCAGGAAATAATAATGCCTATTGTCTACACCGTAGAATTCAAGCTTGTAGTATTAATTAATCACATAACATTAGGAATCTAGTGTTTGCTTATTGTTGGGCGAAGATTTCTGTCTTCACTGTAAGTTTGTCATGCAAGTTATCTTTGCTATCAGCAGTAACTACACCCAGGATTTAAGGGTCGAACCCACCGCCAACTGCAAAATTCACCCAACTACTTACTGCCTACACATTGCTCTCTCACACACCCGACGAGTCGGTCCCATGCTGGCCACCCCTTCCAACCCATCAATTTCTAGTGCAAGTCCCACAGTGGTCCCCATGAAGCGCAAGCATAGTGAGGATACCGTCGAAGTGTATCCGCAGAAAAAGGTTAATTTGCCAGCTGCGCTGGTAAGCACCCTATTCCTAATGCCTGACAAGAAACCTGACTGCTACGAAGGAAAATGGACCTTGTGGTCGCAGAGCTGTCCGCTCGAAGGCCAAGCGTAATGAGGGATCTTTCAGTCTTCATCCATCATCCAAGGTCGCTCGCTCAGATTCGCTCGTAATTACACGTTCTCTGAAGCCCGAACAGACACTAATGGTCATACAGGATGGAGGACTTTCCAGTCACCAAGTGGTCCCCTTGAAGCACAAGCGTAGCAAGGAGATTCTCGAAACTCATCCACCCAACAAGGTTGCTCGTGTAGTTGAGCAGGTAATAATGCACTCTTTACTGCCTGGCCAACAAACTGAGCAGTTCCGAGTAGGGGAATGACTTGCCATCCTCTGCGTATCCACACTCCAATGAAGTTAGTTGTGACAACTTGCAGGGCTGTAACTCGGTATGTTGCATTGTACTTTAGAGAACATACCTAGATGATCCTGTCGTGCAGAGTCAACAATGCCCCATGTGGTCCTTACCGGACGAATTACTGATGCTCGTCCTGGCTTATCTTCCCCGGAAGTCCCTTTGGACCTTGACTCAAGTGTGCAGGTTATTCCGAGAGATAGCCTCGCCGCCACTTTTCAAAATTTTACACTTTGAGCCACCTCAGGCTCCCGCCACCCTGCACATAGAATTCGGCATGTTAGAAGCTCTTTCAGTCTGGAGGTGCACCGATGCCTTCATCATGCCAGTTTCTATCTGGTTTTCTGTTACAGGAGCGACCACTGACCGCCATTTAAAAGCACTCAGCACCTTCTTCGAGTCACTGCAAGGGTGTGAGCCTGCTCCACGTGTGCACCTCCAACTCCCTACTGCTCCAAGGCAACCAACCGACTCATTTGTCCGCCTTTTGGACTGTATTCAAGCATCTGGATGCAAGAATTTCCACTGCCATGATGTCCAACAAACGTATGGCATACCACGAACAAGCCTTAAGTCAAGTAGCTTTACTAATGCAACTCCATCTCGTGGCAGCAAGTTTGAAGTCCTGGAATTAACATCGTCTCTTTTCTTCTCACCGATGATCATCCCTTTCACAATTGCGACGTTATGCAGTTCACCAATCACACACCTTACTTTAACAAATACGTCACTCACAGCTATGCAGTGGTCAACCTTACTGAAGCATTTATCCATGCAGCACCTTCTCTCACTATGTGTGGATAGTAGCTGCCCCATCCAAAGCTTAGTTAACTTCCTAGCCCGCCATAGCATCAGAGACCTCATTCTTTCCCGAGATCATCCTACTACTGTTCTATGCTCTCCCCGACTACGTGCATGTCCTCCCCTCCCCTCCTTGAAGTGCCTTGACGCTTCTCCTGCGAGTATCCACTCTTTTGCAAGCCTCGCCAAGTTGCCCACCACACTGGAATCCCTTACTATTCATTTCTACTGATCGTCATTATCCGACACTCCTCTTCTAGATGATGTCATGGCCTGTGTTGCTCATTTCCCCAACTTAGATGAGCTTTGTATCCAAATTCCTAGTGGAGTAGATCGCCGCCTTCTCGAAATTCCCAGAGGACCTGTCTCGAGCTGCCTTGTTAGCGTCCTCTTTCTTCTGTGCCTTGATACGGCCAAGCACAACATAATCGTATACTCTATCCATTACATGCTCTTTTGCTGACTGATGCTACTTTGATAGCCATACTGCGCTCCCTGGCTGAGGGCCTTCCCTCAGATTAAATGACTCTACCTAGCTACGGATTGTTCAAACTCTGATCAACAGTTAGGAGACCTCTTCCGGTCATTTTCTCTTGTACCTGAACTCCCTGTGACAGTTGTAAGATGCTAGTTTGTCAATATAGAAACTGACTCCGGACTACTACATACTACCCAATGGTACTCCCATACTATGTATACTATCAGACTATGTGTACTGAGCGGGTTGTAAGGTGCTAGTTTGTCAATATAGAAACTGACTCCGGACTACTACATACTACCCAACTGTACTCCCATACTATGTATACTATCAGACTATGTGTACTGAGCGGGTAACAAACAGCAGCTGAGTGATTGGTGAGTGGCTACTGCGAAGGCACTTGGTGGGCAATAACTTCTCACTAAGCATAAAACGTTATATATACCCAACTGATTTTGACCTTGCCCTATTATTAGTATGTCTCATAGGTGCAGGTCGAGAAACATCGTTCGGGTACAGGAAACAGTATCAGAAATATCATGATACGGTCGTATCAAACTCATCACCACAGCTTTTTATGGGCCACACTGCATATCACTCTGGTATATTGACCTGGTCGTCTATTGTAAGGGAATTGTGTTCATCTCTATGACCAACATTTGTAGCTGCATTGCTATGTGATGGCTCGAGACCATGCCAATCCAGTATATGGTCCCTTTATTTTAATTGAAGTTCCACATTCTGATATGTACGCTCGTAGGTGCCCTCTTCAATACTGATGCCGAGCACTCCCTATGTGTTGGTGGTCTAAATTCCTAACGTCGAACCGGCGGTAGTGTTCCGTTATTTGCTACTTAAAGCCGAGATGGTGATGGAAATATATCAGCTATAATCAAACAATTGTCAATGCTCATCACGACTTTGTCGGTTAAAGGACGGTCCTATACAAAGGTCGGCTTAATTAATTGACTAATGGAACTGGTTCAGGCCATCTACTAGTTGTCCCATGTGATATGCGTTATGATATGCCTGCGGGTCTACAATTGAATTCGCACCCCAACCTCTCCCCAACTCCCTCTTTGGTCTCATGCTTATCGTACTTTGTGGGTCGACCATGGCTGCCATTGTGCAAAGCTGCGATGGTCTAGCTGCAGCACGATAAGTAGCTTAGATCACCGAAGACATCGTAAGACACTGTGGGCCATTTAGCGACCGCCAAACGGGCACCCGGTGGGCGATAACTTCTGACCAAGGTTGAAATATATTATTTAACCAACTGATTTTGACCTTGTCCCAAAATTATATTCTGACATACAATCGAATCTTCCGCAGAATATAATTTAATAGCGAACATTTTGATGACGATTAAATATATAATCTGATTTTCCATTTTGAGGATGTCTTAATTGTTGTCAAAAGTATATATTCTGACTGACATTTTGAGGCATGTCCAAATATAAAATTCTGCCACATGTAAAATACAATATCAGAATATAATATTTTGCATTTACCTTCGGAATTATCTTCTGCTCACGTTAAAATGTTGAAATCTCCCATGTGTCATGATAATGACCGCATACATCGTTATTATATCCTTATAAGGTTAGTTCACCACGTCCTCAGTTGCCCAACAACAGGGCATTACGATGCATTGTCAGATGTGTCTTCCCATATGATAATGACATTTTAATGATGAGTCAAAAGCAGCTTATGGTAAGTCGAAGGTATGTTAATGATAAGTCAATGGCATGTTGATGATAAGTTAATGGGTACTGCACTCGTGCTAATGCCAGCCTGGTCACTTATATTGCACTTTTAATGCAATCCTCAAATCTTTGAATGATGGAAACAAACTCATAATTGCTACAGTTACCAACTACAACATTGTGAATAGATACATTAAATGCTACTGGAAATTTTGTCAGGCACTGCAATCTATGTTGATGTGGGGGGAGGGATTACTGAGCCCAGAATCTTTAGGAGATACAGCTGTCAGCGTGTGTCAGAATGTATTGGAATGACATGGCTTACCAGTCACTGGATAATAGATGCTGTACAAGGACTGAGGGTACTGGAGGAAGGGGTTGGAAGTGGCATGTTCAGTTGGTGGTGATGTCCATAATATTTGGGCTGCACATGGGCTCAGGCAAGGCCATGAGATGAGTATTGACTGGAGTGTAACAGGGCTTTGAGCTGCTAACATAGTAACAGAATCAGTACTTCAGGTGAATAAAGCAAAAATTCTGCCATACCCAATTGGTGACAGTGGGGATGCAGTAGCTGATTTGTGTTGGCTAAGAACAGAGACACTCAGTGGCCTGACAATGCACTATAATATACACAGCATCGTGAACCTAAGAACAGAGACACTACCGTAAACCGTCAGTCCTGTCTACTGTATGATACGAGACAAACATACCTCAGTGGTCTGACAACGCACTGAGGAAAGAGAAGAGAAACAAATGCAGTATCTATGCACATATGTATCACGTGATGATGACTGGTGTCCGTGCTGTAACATCTAAAGTGAGCAATGCGAGTCTGTACCTAACAACCTCCAACACACCCCCTCAGCGCAACACCAGCGACAGACCCATTTGATGACCTTGGAAAGATGTGTGAGAAAGCGGCTTTGTAAGGATGTCCACTATGTTCCAATGCATTGGGATCCACCTTGGAATGAACTGCCCCTTGGCAATGTGCTCATGGAGGAAGTGATGGCAAATGTCAATATGTTTAGTATGAGGATGATTGACTGGATTGGAGGAAAGCAACACCACACCCATGTTGTCTGTGTGAATGATGAAAGGAAGAATGCACGGCTGATATAAAGATTGTAACACTGACTGTAGCCAAATGCCCTCCTGAACACATGCTGCGAGCGCCATGTACTCTGCCTCAGTAGACAAAAGAGCTAATGTATGTTGTTTCTTCGATGCATGGGCTACCAGCCCACCATAAAAGAACCACATGTAGCCCATGACTGAGACATGATCCACTGGGCATGTTGCCCAGTCCAAATTGCTGAAGGCATATGCAGAGTGATCAACATTTTGGTTCCCATAGTGAATGTGAAGAGTCTTCATCCCCTTTAGATAACGAATTAGATGTTTTGCAGCAGCAAAATGACACAACTCTGGACGTGTGCATTGCTGGGCAAGACACTGTACTGCCTGTGCTATGTCTGGGTGGCTACACATTGCTAGATAGGTCAACTCTCCAACGATCTTCCTATATGCATGAGACAGGTTGGGAACATCAGGATAACTGTCCATATCTTGTCCAAATGGATGATTCAGGTCCATTGGGAGTGATACGGGATTTGTGTCCTCAAGTCCATACTCCTCGCAAACATGGTCGATGTATGATTCATGGATCCATATCTCGTGCATCTCTCATCTCCTTTCAATCTTGATTCCCAGATACAACAAGACCAGGCCTAGGTCGTTGATGCTGAACTGCTCACCAATCTGCTCCTTCACCCAGTTAAGAAAACACCTGCTGTTAGAACCTCCAAGCCCATCATCAACATGCCAAACTATGATGCACACTATCCTTTGTCCATCATCTCCCACTTTATTGAATGTAAACACTGCAAGGTCAATGTCTGACCTGGAGAAGCCAAGTTCCTTGAGTAGAGCACATAGTGTGACATACCAGTCAAATGCCACCTGCTTGAGCCCATAGAGTGAACACAAAAGTAGACAAACAAGAAGTGCTCCAGTCCTGCTGTACTGTTCGAACCCTTGTGGCTGCTTCATGTAGATTTCCTCCATAAGTTTTCCATGAAGAAATGCACACCTTGTGTCGAAGCAGTTGAGCTCCCAATTGTTCCGTGCTACCAGAGCTATGAGAAGCTTCACTGATGTCTGTCACATGACCAGTGCATAAGTCTGATGAAAATTGACACCTGGCACCTGTGAGAAGCCCTGCGCCATGAGATGGGCCTTGTACTTTGATCCCCCCTTTAGGTCAACCAGTTTGAACTTGAACACCCATTGATTTCCCACAAGCTTATGACCAAGTGGTGGCTCCACCAACTTCCATACCCCCATCTCCTTCATTGTTTTCAACTCCTTATCCATTGCCTCTTTCCATCCAGCAGAATCCGAGCACTTCATCACCTGCTTGTATGTTGCTGGCGGAATAGACATATCATATCCCGACTGACTGGGATCTCGACACTTGTCACTCCTGATGGAAAGGTGAGACTGCTCCATAATGATCAGATTAACCTGCTGTTCCAGAAAAACCTCTTCCTCTTTCAACTTGCTCTCCTCCCCACCTGTCACATCCTCGTCCTTGTCCACCCCCTCACTCATACCTGGAGCTGAGTCAGGATGTTCGGAAACTGCTGTAAGCCTGTCCTTCATTCATTGGAGATCCCCCACCAATGCTCTTCCCTTTTCTGTTAACACCCTAGAGCAACCAGATCGACACGGTATGACCAGAGGCTCAGCTAGCTCCAGCTGCTCCACTTCCTGTGATTCCACAGAGGGTACGAGTGATGAAGATGGACCAGGAGTTCATGGTAAGTGACAATCCTCTGACAAGTCCCTCGAACGCATGACTGATTCTTCGTCAAAGATGACATCTCTACTGTTGAAGAAAGCTCTGGTCACACAATCACGCAACCACCACCCCTTCACACTGTCAGGATAGCCCATGAAAAGCACCTGAGAAGAATGTGGCCTGTTCTTTGCATGACACTCTGGTGGTATGCGAGAGAAGCAATGACAACTGAAGACTCTAAGGTGAGAGAGATCAGGTTTGTAGCTGTGCAGCATTTCAAAGGGAGTCTTGTTGTTAGGAAGAACATGTGTGCTGGTTAGGTTCCAAAGGTAACCAACTGTAAGGATGGCCTCCCCAAAATAAGCGGCTGATAAGTTCACCTGATTCAAAGCTGCCAAGGCTCATCCTTCTATGGTGCATACTCCCTGTTCCGCCTTGCCATTCTGTTGATGTGCATATGCCACTGACCTGCAATGTTTGACTCCAGCATCCCACAAGCTTCCCACAAAGATGCTTCCCATATACTCCCCACCATTATCAGTTTGTATCACCTTCACTTTAACACCAAACCTATTCTCCCAGTGTGCCTTGACTATGAGCCACATGTCATATGCCTGATCCTTGGTTGCTAGTAGGTGAATGCTGACGACGTTTGTGTAGTCATCAATAAAAAGAATGAAGTATTGTTTCCCATGCAATGTAGCCACTGGGAAGGGTCCACAAAGGTCCATATGGATCAGTTTGAGGAGCCCCCATGTAGGCGATGAGGTGGATGACGGGTAAGGTTGATGTGGGTGCTTAGCCATGATACATGACTCACACTTTGTCTGAGCCATGGCTGAAGTGACCTGAACCCCATTAGTTGTCACTGGAAGGAACCTGGAGATGTCACCCCCTGCATGTCCAAGTCGTGCATGCCAAAGATCCCAAGTGAGTATGGTTGGTGTAAACATGGTGAGACTTGACACCTTGGTTGAAGTTACAGGAGGGCAAACGAACTCAATATCCAGGAAGCACAACTGTCCTTGCACGTCGACATGTCCAAGAGACGTGTTATCGTGAAGCAGTTCACATCGATTAGGACCACCCTTGAATTGCACCTCCCATCCACGTTCCACCATATGACCAACTGACAGCAAACTAACAATGGTGTTAGGTGCATACGAGCAATGTTGCAGCCACAGGCAAATTTGTCTGTCCCCCAGTGTGAGTATTGCAACACAGTCACCATAGCCCTCGGTGCTTAAGCTTCCCTGATTAGCTGTCTTCATAGATACCATGGAATTGCAAGTAAAAGTCCAGAAAAGCGATGAATCCTTAATCAGGTGTGTGGTTGTACCAGAGTCCAGTATAGTGGAGTACACTGTTGCCACCAAAGATGCTAACCCCTCACCTCTGCCTGTCTGTCCCTCCAGCATCTCCTCTATAACCATGCAAGACAGATCACAGAAGCAATCATCAGTTGGTGGACAGGGTACTGCCACTGCTGCCACCTGTATGTTCATCTGACTCCCCACTGACTGTGACTGAGGAGCTGTAGGTGTTGTAGACATCTGACTTGCCACTGCTGTTACCTGGGTGCCATTCATTGGGACCTTGCTCCTTTGCCATGGAGCTTGTCCTGCTTTCCCACCCCCTTGCTGGAAGCAATTATTCCAGTCGTGATCAACACACTTTCGACCTGAACAGATTGGCATGGTGCAAGGTGTACCACTAGGATTATTTCTGGTTTTCCTCAAGCCAGTAGCTGGGTTCAATTCCCCTCGTCCCCCCTGCACAACTGCACTCGCATACTCCGATCCTGGGCCAGGTACTGAGCTTTCACTTGTCATCTGCATGGCCTCCTTGATGATCGTTTCAGCAGCATGTTTAAAAGTGTATGTTCCAGTCATCTGTGACACTGCATGTTGACCATATTGAGGAGCAAAGAATTGTGGTGGAGTGAGGAAAGGATTTGTGAACTGTTGTGCTGGAGTAAAGGGATTACGAGGTGTGATGGGGGTACCAGCTGGAGGTGGCCATGCTGACTGTGATGCAACCAGTACTGCATTAAAAAAAACTGGTGGCATTGCTTGTGTGGATTGTTCGCTACATTCCAGTTCAGTTTCTATATTCTTTTGAATAACTGGCCAGATTCCAGTCCTTGGCAGACCTTGTAGAAGTGCATATATGGTATCTGCCTCTGATGGTTTTGCCCCCATGCGGGCCAGCCTATTGTTGGCATGTGTATGCAATGCCACATACTTCTCAGCATCAGCAGCTCCCTTCATCTGGAAGGTAGAGATTTGAGCTCATAAGGAGAATTGCAAGGAGACATTGGATCGATCATAGAGCTTGGTGAGTGTGTTCCACACCTCTCGAGCCATTATACTGACATTGTTGGGGATCAGTGTCAAAACCAAAGAGCCTATTTTCCTCAAGATGATGGACTTTGCCAGACCATTGTCTTTGAACCATGTCCTAAGTGCCTCCTGTTCCACAGTCATCAGCACACTTGGAATCAGTGGACATGGACAAGTCAAGGCATACTTGACATAGTTGAAGGGGTTTGTTCTGTTGCTAACATGATTATACACTCCTTGTCCCAAGAGCAGTTGCTCGGTCTGTCACCACCATTCATAATAGTTCTCCGTCCCCTGCAATTCCGGGATGTTCTTGAACTTCCCCATAATGCAGGCTGTGAATGTGACTATATGCATTTGACTTCTCATGTGCAAGGTTCTGTTGTCTTTATCTTGTCTGTCCTAGTTGCCAACAAGTCGAGCTTGCCCTTTATACGGTGAGCTCAGGGCTCATAACCTGTTGGCTAAGAACAGAGACACTCAGCGGTCTGACAACGTGCTATAATATACACAGCATCGCAAACCTAAGAACAGAGACACTACCATAAACCATCAGTCCTGTCTACCATATGATACAAGACAAACATACCTCAGTGGTCTGACAATGCACTGAGGAAAGAGAAGAGAAACAAATGCAGTATCTATGCATGTACATATCACGTGACAATGACTGGTGTCTGCACTGTAACATCTAAAGTGAGCAATGTGAGTCCATACCTAACAACCTCCAACAATTTGATTGATAGTTATAGCCAACAGAGGGAGTACCTTCAGTTGGGTGGGACTTGATGAGTGCACGAATAGCTTTCAGAGGCAGCATGCCGAAGGATATCTGTGAGCTAAATGAGCCATTGAATTCATGTGTATTGGGTGGGAAGCACACCAGGATCAGCCAAAATGTGCTCCTTGCCAGCCTGCATGGCATAGCAAGCTTTTTTGAACTCCATCAAGGCAATTGTCTTGGTTGGCTGTTCAGCATCAACTGTTAATTGAGTTCATCATTGGTGGCCTAACATGCAAAATTAAACATACACTGGTGGTTCTTTTCGATGTTCCCTGAAGACTTGCATCAAATGCCAAGATGAGGTGTGGCTGAGTGGTCTGTATTTACAAGCATCAAATGCTGATCATAAAATTTATGGATTAGGGGGCTGACAACATGGGAAGTGCATGATACAAGGATATATACTCACCACTACATGGAATAAGCATGAATGCCAGTGAATGTTCACAGCAAAAGTTGGTCGTCAACAGAGGGCAGAACCCTGCTGCTTTGGCTGCATGGTTTTCGTGTTCACCATCACTGTGGCAGGTAATGAGTTCTGAGAGGAGCAGGATTGAATGTGCAAGGGACTGATATTCTTACCAGGTCTGAATCCAGAGCCAGTCAGCTGCTAAACTTTCGACTCTGTCATAGACTGAAGAATGGTGATGGACTTGACAGAGCTTATTAAAGCAAAGAACTAAGAACAACTGTTAGTGCATTGCCATGCTGCCTGCTTACTTGTATTGGCTTAATATGGGACTTGGCCCTTATTATGTCAGACAATGACTCAATGACTTCAAGTCTCAAAGTCATTCTGAATTATTGGTTTCTGCAGAGCATTTTTTGAATGACTCCCTCATATGGTATATACATGCAATGATAAATCACATTAAGTATTAGTGAACTAGATTTTTGTGAAGGAAAATGAAGTAGAAGGATAAGAAAGCACAACAGGAAGCAAAACACATACAGAGAGCAGGACAAAAAGCACTATCTGAATCACATACTACTGCCTGTAGTCTCCATCCCAGTGGTGAGCAGTTGAATAGAATAGTGAGTGAGAATGGGAAGAACTTAATGTAACAGGCCAAAAATCCTTTGCTGATCAACAGGCAGAGCGAAGGCAAACATCTTCATCTTTGACTGCAGGGTGGGTGAGTGCTAGGCTATCGAGGATTACCATAGAGAAGATGATATGGGTATAGTTTTTGCCAAAAACCTTCAACACTGATTGGCATGGATGGGAGCACAGAGAGAGCCAGAGATGTAGATGACATTGGGTATGAGGGGGAGGCCTCCAGGGCATTACCTGAGGTCAGGAGGTGTGGCGAACGAAAGTGTTGGTGGGGCATATTAGGTGGTCTGACTGTGGGGGGACAGATGGTGGTATGGTTGAGGGAGGAGACCCAGACAATAAAACTGGAACTCTGAGGGGTAAAAAGATAATTTGTGGGTGGAGGGGAGTTGACTCTTCTGATTCAATGAATAGCACATATTATAAGTAGGAATTGAACAGATTGGTTCATACCTAAGGCTTCACACTCACTGAATGGACTGGATTGGATCAATGCTTCACTCTGGATGGACCATGGGCAGATGGGAAAGTGTATTACTTTCAGTGTTAGTTCGTTAAGTGCAGCAGTGCAGATCAGTTCAAGTCTGTCAAATCAATTAGAGCCAACATCGTCACACACAAGGTCCAACTTGAATCTTCAAACTGACCTTTGAACCCAAGAACAAGAGTCTGGGTATCACTGTTCCAACCAGGGTGTCAATGAGACTGAGTGATTCTAGTGATGAGTGCTTGATATTGAAATCTGACTGAGAAATGTCATAGATTCTGAATCATCAAAGAATCAAAATTTCTGAATAATCACATTAGTAATGAAGTCTGTTGGAGTTTGAATCACCCCTGTGTGATACTATATTTTGGTGCGAGTTTCTTATGCTTACTGTTACAAAATTCCCTCCTTTCGCCTAATGACTCCTGTGTCCCACCTCTACTTTGGGCCTATGCCTCTCTGTTCGTTGTACTCATTGCCACTATCATCGTCTTGTCACTTGCCACCTATTGCATTATCCCCAGCACATCACCTGATGGCCTTATGTTTTGGTAGTCAGTTCAACACTGACTCATCGGTCTCGCCCCTGTCTATCAGTCTCTTCTCTGTTCATCGACTCATTATTGTACTATAGCTGCATGTGCTGCGCATAGTTGCCTGTCCTGTACTTTCAGTACCCCCTTGCCTTGTTCGCTTGCCTGACTCGTTGGTGTGTGTTTGGTTCGTAGCTGTGTCCTTCATAGGTATATAAACCCCAGCTACAAACCGTGTACATTATCTTTTCGCTACTTTGCAACCATGTTATAAAAAGACTATCACCGTTCTTCGGAGATATCATCTACACTGGCCAAGGAGACCGAAAGCCTCAACATCTCGAAGTGACTACTTTGCCGTCATTCTAATGCACTTGTCCTTTCTTAGGACTTATGTGCTCAATGGCATAACAAAAGCGAAAAGATCATACTTGCTGCTGTGACTGTTATTCAGACACGACGCTCAGCTATTCTCATTATTACAGTGAGCAACAAAAATGTTGCAATGTTTGCAACATTTTGATTGTTTGAGGTATAAGTTGGGATTGGATGTGGCTGTGCAGATGTGATAGGGGAAGGATTTGTAGCCCTTGCTCTTGGCTTTCCATTGGTGGTCTTTTCAATGTCAGGGGTGTAGTGGCTGTGATTATATGAGCCAATTACTGAGGCCTATGCATTGCAATGTTTTTGTTGCTGACACCATAGTGGATGAAATTGATGGTGTGAAGGATATATTTGGAGCAGAAATGCCAGCTGGTGCTTACATAATATATCACATGATTAATTAAATGGTTTGTCAGTGAACAAACAAAGCCAAACATTGAATTTGAGTGATGTACCCTCTGTCCTGTACCACAACCCAAGAAATCTCTTTTCTTGCTATTCTCTCAGGAAATCTCAGCAACTTCTGGTGTTTGTGGCATTACCATGAGTAGGGTGTGTTCCCAGCACCACAAGTCCCTTAAAAGGTTGCTAAAATTCATCCCAGCACTGTTTCCCCTGCCAATGCCTGCAGGATCCTGGCACTCATCAGCATTGGGAAAGGTGAAAATGGCAAGTAATTCAGTCTGACACTTCAGGGCATGAAGAATGAACTAATCCCCTCCCAATATGTGCATTTTCACAAAAGAAAATTGGGTATCAAAGTTGAGGTGAGGCAATGCCCTCCTCTGCACACCAGGTGCCAAGGAGGATCAGCCAGACTATGCCCTGTGCTGAACTGTGGATCACTGGGAAAGCATTATTGGGTCATAGGTGACCAATGGGGACACCTAGGGAGAGGTGGAAGGGGAAAAAAATTCTACCCTGGCAGCCCAGTAGGTCATTCCACCCAGAGCCCTTGGAAAGTAAAGAAGGGTTTGACTTCCACCAACCTTGATACTCAATTTTCTTTTGTGAAAATGCACATATTGGGAGGGGATTAGTTCATTCTTCATGCCCTGAAGTGTCAGACTGAATTACTTGCCATTTTCACCTTTCCCAATGCTGATGAGTGCCAGGATCCTGCAGGCATTGGCAGGGGAAACAGTGCTGGGATGAATTTTAGCAACCTTTTAAGGGACTTGTGGTGCTGGGAACACACCCTACTCATGGTAATGCCACAAACACCAGAAGTTGCTGAGATTTCCTGAGAGAATAGCAAGAAAAGAGATTTCTTGGGTTGTGGTACAGGACAGAGGGTACATCACTCAAATTCAATGTTTGGCTTTGTTTGTTCACTGACAAACCATTTAATTAATCATGTGATATATTATGTAAGCACCAGCTGGCATTTCTGCTCCAAATATATCCTTCACACCATCAATTTCATCCACTATGGTGTCAGCAACAAAAACATTGCAATGCATAGGCCTCAGTAATTGGCTCATATAATCACAGCCACTACACCCCTGACATTGAAAAGACCACCAATGGAAAGCCAAGAGCAAGGGCTACAAATCCTTCCCCTATCACATCTGCACAGCCACATCCAATCCCAACTTATACCTCAAACAATCAAAATGTTGCAAACATTGCAATGTTTTTGTTGCTCACTGTAGGGCCATCAGGTGATGGGATTCATCTGGGTTCTGGGGTTGCAGTTGACTGCCACTCATTTGGTCTGGGACTGCTGGTGCCTCTGTCAATATACAAGCATGGCTCTCCACCCAAGTCCTCATGGCCACATGAGAGCCTGTTGGCCATTCACCTTAGTTCTCCTTGGACAAAGTCATTTTCCCACTGCACCTGCTGCATCCTTCATTTGTTTCAAGTCATTGCATCCCAGATGCCTTGCAGCAGTTCTCCCATCCTATCAATTTCAGTTCTGGCCATTCTCATTTCCCTTGATGAGGGTGTTGTACTTGTTGAGGTGTCACAATCTCTGGGTCAGAGTGTCTGGTGCACTCATATTGCTCAATGACCTACATCAAGCAGATATTCATGTATGCTCACTAAGTTGAATATTGGCCTGTGCCCCTTGAGGATGCTGTCCACCTGCACAATGGCAGGACCCACTGTGGCATCGATGAAGTTTAACTCATCCAACACATACCCTATGTGGAGGAGTACACTTTTGCCTGTCACCTCTCTCACATCCCAACCTTTGTCATACACTCTTTGTCTCAGCTGCTGAGGAACTGCATGAGCAGCTATCAATGAGGTGTTGAACAAGGCTGTAGGTAGCGTCAGTAGTGACTCAACTACTTATATATTAGATGTACCTGTAGGCAGCTACAGGGGATCAGTAAGTAGAAAACTACTAAGTAATAAGTAGACTCACCCTTAGTAGTGACTCAACTACTGAGGGAACAGTACCAAAATGTACTCTAAGTGTATGCTCTAAGTGCTTATGTAATCAATAGAAAAGCATACCAAAATAGATATCACACAGGGGTGATTCAATCTCCAACATGAGGGTACTTCTGTGAGCTCATCTCATATGATATGAGCTCTGTATATTTGACAGGTCTGGCAGTTGTCTACATGTGTCAGACCAAATCATTCTGAGTGGTGCCAGGTATGGTCATCTGCCCTGGGGGGCATCACCTCATTTTCCATGGCATTGATAACTCCCCATGGGTCAATCCTTTTGGCTTCTTCCTCACCAGACAACAGTCCTCTGTTGTCTGGCTCAATGTCCTTGCCATCTGGCTCATCACTTTCATCTGGTATACCTTCTACTACCAACTCTTCAACATCCATCCTGGTGTAGTGGACTGGCTCATCATCTTTGACATAGTCATTTGTCTTCATCACTCTGAGGTATGTGATGGGTTCCCCATCATCATCACTGTCATAGTACCCACTATAGATGTTGATGACATTGTCATCAACATCTGCACTATCATCTACTTGTTCCTCCTGACCATCTTCATTGTGGTCAGGTGACTCTTCATCCTGGGTCTTGTGGTTTTTGATGTGATTGTCCTCAACCACCTCAGCAGTGAATAGTCAGGCTTTTCTGGGCTTGTTATCTTTGGAGGCAGTATCCTTCTGTTTGCATTCATTGGTGTAGTGCCCCTCCTTACTGCAGTGGTAACACTTGATATTCTGACAGGGTGGACTGGAGTCTTTCTTCTGACTCTGGCCTCCTGTTCCATTCCTTTTCTCATGACTGTATCCAGTCATGCATTGACCCTGTGGCTTGGGTGCCTCTGGTCTCTGTGCCCATGTGTTGTCTAGTGCCTTTCTATAGAGCACACTGCCCTTCTGCATGTATCTGTATTCACCATCAGTGTATTGCTGATTGCCAACTTGGTTGTCTGGGTTGGTGGGATGAAAACCAGTCTGCTTTGCTTGCTGGGTTCATGTGTGATTGCTGATCAACTTGAGGGCACTCTCCATTTTTTGTACCTCAATCAAGACCTGGTCCATTGGTGTGTGTTCTGCCAAGACTCCTCTTGACTTGAGGACTCCTTCTGCAATCAGCAGGGGGGATCCATTGATGAATTTCCTCTTCATGGAATATTCATCTGGTGGTTGGACCATCTTGGATGCTCAGCACTTCAGGTCATTGTAGAAGGCAAGTACTCCCTTTGCAGTGGAGTACTTGGTGTGGTTGTATCATTCAGTGGCATGTTGGGCCAAAGCCTCATGCATGAATCAGGTGAACATGGAGCATACAAATTCTTCAAACATCCACTTGCTGACTGTGTGATCTGGGCCATCCACTTCTTGGTCAAACCATTGTGTGGCCATTCCCTCCAGACAGGTCCTGGCATACATTATGTGATCTGCATCACAAGCTGGCCCTGTCACTTTGTAGATCTTCAACCAGCACAATGTCTGGTTGACCCACTCATCAAATGCATTGATGTCATCCTGGCCCTTGTAGTATTTAGGCTGGGCTATTTTTATGGCTTTGACCTCAGGACCTGTGGGAGTCATATTTTGGCCTACTGCTTCACATATTCTCTGATGATATTTTTCTAGGAGGGACTCTGTATACCCACTCATACCAGGGGTTAGCCCTCAGTGTGAGTATATTCCTAGTGATCATCCACAGCTGCAACAATCACACTCTTCCTCCTTGTCATCCCTATGGTTTTGACAAGGGGGAATTGGGGGTTGTCTCCTCCTGTGATCATCATCACAATCATGACAGTTATTTCTATGATGGTAGTTGTCATCCAGGTCATTGTCTGGATGTCCAGTGCCTGTCCTCCAGCTAAATGTCTCTTCTTCCTTGAAGCCCCTTTCCATATGAGGTGGGGCTTCTCAGTCTGGCCATTCTGCCAGGTCATACTTGGCCTGGTACCAAGCAACTCTGCTTGCTGTATTTTCTGCTGTCTCCACTCTACAAGCATTATCTCCTCATGGAGTGTTTTCCTGCCTGTGTTCATCCCTTGCAGGCATTTCTCCATAGTGGACTTCCCTCCTTGTGGTGCATGCAGGGCCTCATCCCTCTTCACCAGTCCCATCATGTGCACTCTCAATGTCAGGCATGTCCACTAAGTTGTATAATTTTCTGAAGGTGTGTACTTGGTGGCCATGTTCATCCTGGTCACCAAAGTTCTCCCATTGAGTGGTGCACTCAGCCATGATGTCCTTCAGTTCTCAGATGAACTAGGGGAAGGTAGGTGGTTTTTTCTGTTGTCAGATCTTTCTTTTCCTTTCCCCAAACTTTCTGCTCTCATAGTCTCTACAAGAGTTATTTTGGTAGTTAGGTCAGTTAAAGCACTCAGCCCTTCATCAAGGATAATGGCATGATTGGGGTCATCAGTGTTGGAGTTTGAATCACCCCTGTGTGATACATATATTGGTGCAAGTTTTTACTTGCTTACATAAGCACTTAGAGTGCACATAGTACTATGCTTTTGGTACTGTTCCCTCAGTAGTTGAGTCACTACTGAGGGTAAGTTCATATATTCTTTACAGTAAACTATTTACTGACCCCCTGTAGCTGCCTACAGGTATATCTAATATATAAGTAGTTGAGTCACTACTGAGGCTGCCTACAGCCTTTTTCAACAATCAGTAGTCTCTCATGTGATCATCTTGGACAATCATGCTTGAGGATAGTTTTCATTCTTTTCTGATGGTAGCAGATTGTCACCATCTCCATCCTCTTGAATCCTATTGGGTTTGAGGGGTTTTGATGTGCCACAAGAAGTTTTCTTCTGCAGCATGGGATTCTTGTTAGACTTGGGGCCCATAACACTTTCAGGTGTTTAAAAAATGTAAGAATTCTGATCTTCTCATTTACTTGTATACTTAGTCACTCAAATATAAACTTGACTGGTGTTATATTGAGTGTGTAGAGTATGGTAAAAAAGAAGTACTCTACTTATTAAACAAGCACCCATTTATATATGGGTGCTTTATATTATGTAATATCTATACAGTACCAGAGTTCAATCATTCACTGAACTCTGTACCTTTCCTTGAGATACCTATTAGGAATGACTAGATTACTGGTGTGAGGGTTTAACCCTCCTTACAATTTCTGCATTAGGCTTTTGGCCTATTGTCTGATTGGCTATCAGTGAGTGCTCTGAAGCTACTCTGTTCTGTACCTTTCCTTTTGTACTCTTTCCTTTAGCCTGACCCTCACCTCCACTGTCTGTACTTACACTCCAACCAAAGTTTTCTGATATGTCTGCCCCTTGAAATTTTACTGTACCCCATACATATGTCAGTTCCAACCTTCCAATACTGTACTGCCTTGATGGTGCATGTACCATATAAAAGCCCACTGCACTTAGCAGTGGATCCTCAGTATGAATATCAACTTAGTTCCCTTCTCTGCAGTCTTTGACCAGCCTCTCTGTCTATTGTCAGAATACCTCTTACTACTCTCTTACTCCAAAATCTGAGGGCTGGGCTCATACAAGGAGGCAGCACATGAGCTGAACCTAACACCCTCTCCTGAACCTCTGTTACAACTGTCAGCCACCCTTCAGCCACTGTTGGAATCTGTCAGCCCTCATTGGCCAAGCATCAGTCAACATTGGCCTACCTTCATATATGTCCCCCAGCCTCTGTGAGCATTGGAGATTGTCATTGGAGTCAGCCCAAACTTAATGGATATGCAGGTAATGTACTTTCAGCTAGATGTATCCCACATTATGTTGGAGATTGAATCACCCCTGTGTGATACTTACTTTTGGTGCGCTTTTTTGGTTGATTACATAAGCACTTAGAGCACACACTTAGAGTACATTTTGGTACTGTTCCCTCAGTAGTTGAGTCACTACTGAGGGTAAGTCTACTATTTACTTAGTATTTCCATACTTACTGATAGCCTGTAGCTGCCTACAGGTACATCTAATATAATAGTAGTTGAGTCACTACTGAGGCTGCCTACAGCCCTTTTCAACAGGTTATGAGCCCCGCATAGTGCAGAAGAAAATTTTATTAGAGGCAACTCGCGGTCGACTCGATACAAGTGACTACTCAACAATCTACTACTGTCCTTACTCGAAAGCCATTGGATAATACGACGGATGGATTACCTACCCGAGCTTGCACATAATGGGCACAATTGGACAACTTATGCAAGTTTGGTCCTATGCGCCATTTCTGATGAAGGCTTGATGGGGTTCCTGGTCGGGTCTGAAAGACGACCTACACATCCAGCAGAGCTTATAGGTCGTGGTGAGGGTTGGACACCCCAGACCGACGACGAACGAGCAGAGGTCGCGGCATGGCGAGCCGCCAACCAGTTGTGGACACAACGAAACGCGATGGTAAACTACACCATCGTTAGTGGCATTCCAGATACCATTTTTGGCTTCATGTTACACCTAAAATCACCACTCGAAAAGTGGGATTACCTGGAGAAGCGCTTCGGTTCAATTCCGAGACCAGAAAGTTGGCTAGTCGCTGAGGAAGTCGAGCGACGAAGCGACTCGAATGTGGCTGCAGAAACTGGTCAGGACACTCACAATAGTGACGAGTCAAGAGACCTACCTGGTAGCCAAAACGAACCTACAGACAGCCCAAATGACCATGCCGAGACTGAATCTGAGTACCTGACACTTGAGACTGAGGTCATAGACATGTGGCATGAGGAGCCTTACCTACTAGTGGTGGAGGTTGGGACTATGGACTCGAAACAGCTGGATGAAGGCACGAATGCGCTCGAAGCACCTGATGAGGGTAGTCAGTGTACAGGTGACAAGGTCAAAGAGGACGAGGACTTACCAAGGACGAGCTCCAAGGCTCTCGAACCTCAAGGAAACCTACCATCCACTACAAGCGAATGCGCTGAGACCCGGACTGGGCACAGGAAGCCCGAGAACGAGGTTGCAGACATGCAGCACATGGTGGATGTCCTACCCATGTTTGAGGTGGGGAGTACAGGCCAAGCATGGTACAGCAAACATGCGAAGGAACTCCAAGCACCTGACGAAGGTGGTCAGCATACAAGTGATGAAGTCGAGAGGAGCCGAGACTTACCAAAGTCGAGCTCCGAGGTTCACAAGCCTGTAGGTCACCCTACTGGACAGGCAGGTGAACGTGCTATGGAAGATGCACTACGGACATCTATCGAAGACAGTCAGTGCGCTGGGACAAACAGCGAGATGATCGCTAACGTACCTGATCCACCCGGCACACCCACCGAACTTTCTACCCCACATGTCGAACGCTCTAGACTACAGCGTGAGCCATTGGCACGAGCGCATAGTGCTACGAATACGGAAACCGACCTATCGTGCACGAGGAGACGCAGCAAGTGGCGAGAGACGAAGCATCTCAAACTTGACTGCAAGCAGGCATCACAACACCTGCACGAAACCTACCAAGGTCGCTCCGCATGTGAAACCCCGCCTGACGAGGCTCGGGGGAAGGGGGTGCCTAGCTCTCCTAGGGTGAGTTGGGGGAACAGCACAATGGCTGGGTCGACAGCAACGAAGCTGGAGATAAGAGGGATAAGCGCCAACACGGTCGAAATGCAAGGAATCTTACCACATTGGGATACGACCCCCAAGGAGCCGGATGAGGAGATAGATGGGAGGTACAACAACACAGTCAGCAGGGACGTCACAAACCTGCGTAGCATCACAGCGCTGCTAAATGACAGACAGCGTCAGCACAGCAAGCGCGAGACGAAGCAGCTGGACGACTCACCTGCGCCACCTCCAACCGGCACCTACTACAACCCTAAATCTTCCAAGGGCCTCCGGCATCGTGCAAGACTCAGGTTGAATGCAGAAAACAAGTCGCAGCGGGCCAAACGATCCATGGCTATACAAAATCTAGCTATATGGGACAACTTACCAGGAAAGGAGGACAACGGCAGTGGTAGAAGGCATGGTGATGCAACTAGAAGTGGATACGCTGACTCGTGCGGAGTCGAAGAATCACTGCTAACTGACAGTGGAGGTCAGCACAGCGAATATGAGGCAAAACGGCCGAGGCACTTACCTGCAACACCCACGCCATGTCCGAACGGCATACTGGACATGCCTACACTCTTCACGGACCTACGTCGACGTGGAAGAACCAAACGAATAGCTGAAAATGTCAGCAACGCGCATATGAGGCAAAGCGCCTACCTTACCCAGGCAGCCCTCAAGCGGCCACCTCCGTCCCTCTTCGGGCTCATGAAATCACTTAGGTACTCTGTGGGAGGGTTATGGACGATGAATGTACACTGTAACATGATCAGGAGGACAGGAAAAACCAAAACGAGAGGGTGCACATACCGGATAGCAGGCATCCTCATGCGGCTGCCTCAAATCCTCTCCAATCCTTCGAAGCGACCCCGGAACAGCGCTAACACCTACTGGCGGGAGGGGGTACCACCTGGATCGATGCAGAACGACACGAAACGGCCGAGAAATCTTCGTACGGCCAAACAGCTGCCTCGCAGCAGCGGCATAAGGCGAGATAGCGAGCTCAGGGCCAAACGGCCGAATGACTCACCTGCGCCATCAAAACGCGCTCGAAGCGACCTCGCACACACTCCTTGGACCCTTAGGGACTCGCGCCGATGCGCTACGATCAAGATGAGATCTAAAAATGTCAGTACAATCGAAACAAGAGGCAGCAAGGCCTCCAGACTTACTGTTCCCATTCCGCCACCTCGCAAGCTCGCGAAACACCTCTGGAATGTTGCAAACACTTACTGGCGACATGGAATACCCCCCGGACGGACGTGAAACATCGAAAATCCGCTATTATTCGATAGAGTGGCCTAGCGGCAATGATACGAGGCGAGACGACGCGCGCACCACTGTGCATTACCGAATCGGGCAATACGCCACAACGCAACGACGCGTCGACACAGCCACACGTACACTCGTTACACACACGGACTCGAAGCTCACTTGCAGCAGAATACACACTCGTTTATTGAATTATTGAGTATACATTCATTGAGTTCTTATTTTCTGCACTTCTACTCATCACACAGTGGAGCTTCAGGGGGTGTGTTGGAGATTGAATCACCCCTGTGTGATACTTACTTTTGGTGCGCTTTTTTGGTTGATTACATAAGCACTTAGAGCACACACTTAGAGTACATTTTGGTACTGTTCCCTCAGTAGTTGAGTCACTACTGAGGGTAAGTCTACTATTTACTTAGTATTTCCATACTTACTGATAGCCTGTAGCTGCCTACAGGTACATCTAATATAATAGTAGTTGAGTCACTACTGAGGCTGCCTACAGCCTTTTTCAACACATTATGCATTGCAACTGCTTTCTCATATGATTATCACTTTCTGCTATCTTCATCATGTGTATTTTACATACATACATACTCAGGGACAGTGAAGGTGGAGTAGATTCAGCTGGAGATAACCTGGTGATCAATGAACATTCTCCAAGTAAAGATGACCACTTTGCAGAGTCAATTGTTTGTGGTGAAGGTGAGTCTGATTACTGTCATGTTCATTAATCATAACAATTCAAGCACATGGTAAGTGGAGATATGGGGCATGGAAATCAGCTTGGTGAGGAGCATTCTCAATCTATCAGACCACAGCTCAAAACTGTCATTCTGGGCCTGCACCCACCCAAAGTAGGGTACCACTAAGTGTTACAAAACTCCCTGTTTCCCATTGTCGACTCCCATGTCCCACCTCTACTTCAGGCATATGCCTCCTTGTTCATCATGCTCATTGCTGCTATTGTTGTTTCATCCCTTGCCACTTACCACATTATTCCCAGCATGTCACCTGATGGCCTTATGTTTTGGCAGTCAGTCCAACACTGACTCGTCAAACTCACCCTGCCTTGTCAGTCCAACACTGACTTGTTGGTCTTGCTTTGCCTCGTCTGTGGTCCCTGACTCTTTGCTGTACTATAGCTGTGCATACTGTGCATCGTTGCCTTTCCTGTACTTCCAGTACCTCCTTGTCTTGTTTGCTTGTTGGACTCATCAATACATACTTGACTTGTAGCTGTGTCTCTTTCACCTATATAAAACCTAGCTACTCACTGTGTACTGTATCTTTTCACTACTTTGCAACCACACTATAAACTTATCCCCATTCTTTGGAGATATCAGCTATGCTGGCCAAGGAGACTGAAAGCCTCATCATCTCGAAGTAATTACCTTGCTGTTGACTTACACACTTGTCCTTTGTTAGGACATTCGTGTGCAACGGCATAACAAAAGCGAAAAGATCAGAACCACTGCTGTGACCGTTCATCGGACACAATGCTCAGCTATTCTCTATTGTCTTTGCTAGTTGATCCAACACAATGGGTCAAGCAACTAGCACCACTACTCTCTTACTTTCTCAACTAGTCATCCTCTGGATCCTAGTTGACATATCCCTCAACCTACTCTGCTTCGCCCTACGAGTTGCCCAAGGTGTCTTCAGGAGAACCTAGATGGCCTCCCAAACCACCTGCCTCTGCACTCGGAAAAGGAAAAACAAAGGCACCCCCTGTCCCTCCTCAGACCTCAACCAAGTACTCCAGAAAGTGGTTCACCCATAAGTATGGGTTGTTGACCACCCCTCACTGCAAGCATTTCACAATTTTTCTTCAGACAACATGCTGAAAAAATGGATGGAAGAGATACTCTTTTATTTCAGGTAATTTGTCACAAAAAATGCAAATATAACTTTATCTTCTTTGTGCAGAAACACAGATTAATGGTAATGCCCATTAGCTTCTACACTAGTTGGCATCAGCATCAATTCATGTTTTCTGGAAGAAAATAAAACATAATTTCTGCATTTTTTCTTTCCAAACATCTAAAATAAAAGAGTATCTCTTCCCTTCCTTATTTCAGCATGTTTTCTGAAGAAACATTGTGAAATGCTTCCAGTGCCTATCCCTCCTTCCACCCTTCGAAACCTGGCTATACTTGGTACCTACCGAGAACAGGAACTGGAATCTGAAACTGACACCGAGCCATTAATAGATGACGGACTATCAGACTTTGGATCTGCTGTCAGTGATGTACCAATCCTGGATCAAGAACAGGAATCTCTTGCTAGTCTGATGTCTCACATAACCGAAGGACTGTCTATTGGAGCCGGCGGTTCTGGGCAGGAAGCCGAGAAGCCTGGAAACCTGCTCTTCAATTGGGAGCCTACATAGAAAGAGTTAGAAGAACTTCTAGCGAAAGCCTTCAGACAAAGGTGGATTCGCAACCCTGGAAATTTCCGTTCTTCAGAAGAAAAGCTAAACAGGGGTCGCAAGTTTAATCTCAACAAGCCAACAGTATACAATGGAGACCATCAATGGCTTCCTGTCTGGCTTACACAAATCAAGGGTTACCTCCAAATTAACCAACATGTCTACATTACCGATCACCTTCAGATCGGGTTGGCCCTGTCTTATATGACAGAAGGATCTGCCGCCGCTTTTGCCGAAAACTATATTAACAAACATGTGGATAGTGGCTTAGTGACCTATAACAACACATGGGAAATTTTTGAAGCAACCATCCAAGCAACATTTGCCAGCAGTGACCAGAAAACAAAGGCTCAGCTGGAACTCGTTATGCTTACCCAGGGATCTACCTGTAAGATTTCTGATCTTCTCGTTTACTTGTATACTTAGTCACTCAAATATAAACACAACCAGTGTTATATTGAGTGCATAGAGTATGGTAAAAGAGAAGTTCTTTACCCGTGTGATGAGCGCCTGCTTATATACGGGCGCTCTATATTATGTAATGCCTATATAGTATCGGAGTTCAAGTGACCCCGCATACCTACGAATCTGTAGGTATTATCCCACTAGTAGCTACAGTACTGGTGTAGGAGTATTACCCTCCTTACACCCTCCCCCTGAAGAACCCAGTTATGGGTTCTTCCAAGTCAGAACACAGCAGAAACAAAGATGTATTTCTAGATTCACACTTATGTAGGATACACAAGTGTGAGGTGATGGTAGGTCGCAGTAAGAAACAAAAAGAGGGGGGTCGGCATGTGGAAATATATGACCATGGTGGTAGTATGGATTGTAGCAATGGCTGAGGCAGGTTTAGACCCCTACATGGGGGCAGGGCCCCCATCATCGACATCCATATGATGTCCGCCTGTAGTGGTGGCTGCTGGGGTGCTGGGTTCCCAGTTGTCGAGGTTGGTGGCAGCTAGGACCCCACCGACTACTTTGACGCCGCTCAGTGCCTGCACATTTGCAGGGACAGGTTCGACCTTGCGGAAGTCCGAGATCCCCAGTTCCTGGGCATGCTCCAGGTAGTATTCGAGGGAGCATTGTTCTGCTAGTTGGTCAGCGATGCTGCCCCACTCGTAGTCACTTCGTGTCAGGCTGTCATGGACCTGACGCCCATTTTCATAAATCGCATCACTCTTGTCGATCAGAAAGTTGATGCTCCAGGAGTAGAGATTGTTGGCCTCCTGGAAGCTCAGCCCATTTCGAGTGAGATAACGGGCTATGTCGGTGGGAGATGGTGCTACCTCCTTACTAATGGTCCAGCCACCCCTAGCCCCTGGCACAATGTGTAGCCCTTCATTCTCCACAATGGCTCTGTACCAGCCAGCAATGGTGAACAGGCAGGCAAAATTACGACGCCAACCATGCCAGTTGGAGTCATAGCAGAACCGAGGTGTGAAGTACCCCTCTAGGACAAAGCCTCTAATTCATCGCTTCAGAGCAGCCTCCCGATCCTCTGCATACTCCTTGATTGGACCTGACACTCCCGGGAAGCTCGACATCTCATCATCATCCATGTACCCCTGGATGCATGTCCTCCATCACTGCAAAGGGTTCTCCCCAGGTCGGGACATCCTTAGGGGTTTGGTCCTGATGTGACCTCTTTTTTTGGTCCCTTCATTCGGATATTGGTGGGACTATGGGGATGGTTGCAGTCGTGATCTGTGGGGTTATCACGACAGGAGGGCGAGCTTCCACAGGCAGAGGTCTCTCTGCCTGAGGGGTAGGGGTCGGCTCACGAGGGATAATGGCCTCCTTGTGAGCCTCTGCATGCCCAGTCTGGCATTCTTCATAGACCGGGGTAGGTTGTGGAGCAAGCCTGGTGATGGAGGGTTTGTAGTTTTCATGCTTGACCTTGCCCTTGGCTGCCATCCACACGGGAGGGTGCCATTGTGAGAGCACATAGGCTGCGACAGGGTTCTTTGCCGGTTTTCTCCCAGTGCGCTCATCGATGTCAGCCAGGTATTGGTTTATCCACATGATGAGGTGCTGGGCAGCCCTGGCATTTGGCATGTTGCCCTCATCATTTTCTTGGGATGCATGAGCATAGATATTGTCTATCTCATGGGGTGTGTTTAACAGGCACACTGCGCCTGGGAAGACTGCCCCCAGTAGGGCTGGGGCATATCTGGTGGTTATTGCCCTTTCAACGTCATATCGTTGGGGAGCTTCGAATTGGTACAGGTTCTGCCGGACTCGGACATGCAGGAATTTCCTGCCATTCAGCAGAATGAATGCTTGATGGGGGCATTCCCTCTGATTGACCAGGAACATTGTGTTAGCCTCCTTAAGGAGGTCAGTCAACAGGGGGCATTTTTGATGAGGCCATGTCTCCACGGACTCATTGGGGGTGTTGACTGGCATCTTGTGGTGGTCTTCACGAAATGCAGTGGCTGCACTGGGGACAGGAGCAGACGTACGAGGAGGGGGGGTGGCTGGTCTACCATGTTCAGCAGGGAGTGCCCTGCACCCTCCCCCTGAAAGACAAGCTGCCAGGCTCGAAGACAACAGTCCTGCTGCACATGGTTGGGGGGGCAGTGGTGCCAGGGTTGGGAGGCCAGGGAGGCCAGGCATGCACATTCGAGGTCATGATCATCTTCAAGGTGGTCACACTTGTCTTGGTAGCGGTGGGTGTGTGACTGCCAGTAGTCCCGATCAGCTCGAAGGCAATTGACCTCTTCTCACAGCGCCGAGGTGTCATCCAGGCTGAGGAGGCATGACAGCACACGTATGCAGGACATGCAGGCATGTACGAGGTCCAGGGAGCCAAGGACCAGGTCTTGTGCCATGTGCAGTGTGTATGCAGAGCACATACTGCAGCCAGTGGACTGGCCACAGTCGTCATGAATGACGACACTGAATTCACTGGCATGCCAGTGTCGTCAAGGAGGGGAGGCGGAACACTCACAACAATGTTTGGTGTCATGTGAGTGTGAACAATGATGGGAGGGGGGCTGGGAGTACAAAGGTGAGTGACGGGGGGGGTGTCATCTCTTGCATGTCGCTTTGATTCATGTCGACATGTCCAGTCATCAGGGGACATGGACATGTCAGGGGAGACAACACTGTGACAACCAACAAACAAAGTTGTATCTCGGTCACTCCAAGAACTGATAGAGAGTAGAAGGGAAAGGAGTTTTAGGTGCAAGCACGAAATGAACTTGATTGGAGTATCCTACGACAAGAGAGCCTGGTATTTATACTACTAGAGTTATTTGTACCAAGGAATGTCGTAGAACAAACCAAACAAAGAGAGATAAACATGATTGGCTACAGCTGAACATGCTGAGTCAATGCAGCAAAAGCTGACTAAGTAAAAGCGTCTAGTGAGCATTTGTGTAACCCTAACCAGAGAGTAGCTAAAAAAGGAAAACTATGCTAAGAAAAGTTAAATACCATTACACTATCCCCTCCTAAGGTTCGACTTCCAGGTGAGACCAAAGGGGTTGACAAACGGTTACTGGGTCGGGCAAAGGGGAAAAAAGAAGCCCAGAGGTGTCTACGAGGCGGAGCTTTCTAGGGGCAGAAGGATAAAGTTTATAGAAGTCGTCTATTGCCTCCTGGGCATTTTTAAGAGCACTAGCTGGCTCCCAAGTACGATCTTCATCAGGATAGCCCCTCCAGTGGACTAAAAACTGTAGGCCCCCACGCTTCAAGCGTGAATCTACCACCTTTTCGACCTCGAACTCTACATCTCCTTCATTGGTCACCTGCTGGGGACCGGGTTTAACAACAGGCTGCCCATCAAGGGCGCCAAGATAAGGTTTTACCCATGAAACGTTCACAACCGGGTGAATTCGCATATTCTGGGGTAGCTTTAACTTACAGTGAGTGAAAAAACGTGTGCAATGTTTGGCTGTTTTGTACTAAGTCCAGTGTAGCGCCATGAGGCGTGGGAATCCTGCTTAGCCTTGGTGAGGTGGGTGGTAGTACTCGCTCTTGGCTACAAAATGGTCCCAGGGTCACGTGATTTGGTGCAGTAGTCATTGAGATATGTCCATTATAAAACAGCTACACCATTGCACACGTTTATTCACTTTTGAAAAGTGAGGGGTATTTGGGGAATATCAGTACTTGGTATAGCCTCCTTTTGCTTTAATCACTGCCTCCACCCTCCTAGGCATGCTTTCAATCAACTTCTGACACTCTTCAGCTGGTATATTGTTCCACTCCACCTGAGTCCTCTCCCACAACTCCAGTATTCCCTTGGGAGGATGCTCATACTCTGCAAGCCTCCTCTTGAGGTAACCCCAGGCATGTTCTATGGGGTTGAGGTCAGGGGACTGTGCAGGCCATACCATAGTCCTAAAATCCTGCTCCTCTAGCCACTCCTTCACCTGTTTGCAGGTGTGCTTGGGGTCATTGTCCTGCTGGAAGATGATGTCAGGAGGATGGAGACCATAATACTCAAGGGAATCTTGTAGTTCATCCTTCAAAATTTGGAGGCAGAGGTCTCTGTCCATCCTACCATCAATCTTGGTGCCATACCCAACACCCTCCCAGGTCATACAGCCCCACATCATGAGAGACCCTCCTCCAAACTTCAGTGTCCCCTCTACTAGCCTATCATTCAGCTTCTCCCCTGGCTTTTTCCATGCCCATTTGCGCCCATCTGACCCCAGGCGATTAATTTTAGTCTCATCAGACCATACCACCCTCTTCCAGTCCTCCAAAGCCCAATCTTTATGGGCATAGGCAAAGTCCAACCTTGCCTTGTGATGCTTGGCAGAGAGGATAGGTCGTTTTTGCTTTACCACAGCCTTCATACCAGTCTTCTTCAGGTGCTGGTGAACAGTATTTGGGTGGAGGGGCTGGTTGATGACATTGGTGAGAGTTTTGGTCACCTGCACAGCATTGTCTGCCTTCTGAGTTGAGATGAGGTGGATGGCATGGCGGACATTAGCAGGGGAAAGCTTGGATGGATGACCTCTAGTGGACTTCTGCAGGCTGGAATGCTCCTTGGAACGAAGTCTAGAGATGGTAGAGCAATGTAGGCCAGTACTGGAGGCAATAGAGGAAGGAGAATGACCAGAATCAAGCATAGTGAGGATAGTATTCCTTTGGGTGGAGGAGATGGATCTCATGGTGGTAAAGGTTGGAAATAAAGAAGCGTGTGAACTTGTTCAAACTCAGACACAATGTTTATATGTGTATCTTTGTTTGTAGGACCAAACAACCACAATTATCTCTTCATTTGACTCAGATTTTACTTCCAGCCCAAAAGTGAATAAACGTGTGCAATGGTGTAGCTGTTTTATAATGGACATATCTCAAGGACTACTGCACCAAATCACATGACCCTGGGACCATTTTGTAGCCAAGAGTGAGTACTACCACCCACCTCACCAAGGCTAAGCATGATTCTCATGCCTCATGGTGCTACACTGGACTTAGTACAAAACAGCCAAACATTGCACACGTTTTTTCACTCACTGTAACAGCGTTCGGGAGAACCTTGACAACCTCATAAGGTCCAATCCACTTTTCAGTCAACTTCCGGCTCTGCCGGTCTTTCAGCGAGAGGTGGTTTGTAGCTAGCCAAACCTGAGCACCATTGGAGTATGAAGGGGAAGGGGAACGACGTTTATCTGCCTGAGTTTTCTGTCATTTTCTAGCCTTCACTGCAAGCATTTCACAATTATTCTTCAGAAAACATGCTGAAAAAATTGAAGAAAGTGATACTCTTTTTTGACAGCTGTTTTCAAAGAGAAAAGGCAAAAATAATATTTTCTTTTCTTTGCATGACTTTCCACAAAACATTGATTGATGGTAATACCCATTAGCATAGAAGCTAATCAGCACTACTATCAATTCATTTTTTTGCACAGAAAAGACAAACACTGCAAGCATTTCACAATGTTTCTTCAGAAAATATGCTGAAAAAAGAAAGGGAAGAGATACTCTTTTATTTTAGATGTTTCAAAAGAAAAAATGCAGAAAAAATGTTTTATTTTCTTTCAGAAAACATGAATTGATGCAAGTGCCAATTAGTGTGGAAGCTAGTGGACATTACCACTAATCTATGGTTCTACACAGAGAAGAAAAAATTATATTTGGCTTTTTTGGGACAAATCATGCAAAATAAAAGAGTATCTCTTCCCTCCATTTTTTTACCATATTTTCTGAAGAAACATTATGAAATGCTTGCAGTGAAAGAAAACAAAATATTATATTTGCATTTTTTATGTGAACACAGCCCAAATAAAAGAGTATCTCTTCTTTCCATTTTTTCAACATATTTTGGCAAGAAAAATTGTGAAATGCTTGCAGTTCTTTCCAAGCGAGTCGCGTACTTCCTGGAACACCTGGAACCAGTCTCTAGCGGTTTCCTCTGCTGCTTCTACCTTAGAAGTCGTTGGCTTGACGCCCATTCGTGGTAAATACGAACGAGTAACTTCAAAGGGGCACTTGCCAGTAGAATCAGACTTGGAATTATTGTATGCGAACTGCACCAGAGGCAGCCAATCTTCCCACTTTTCCTGCTGATGGTTTACATACATCCTCAGATATTGCTGAATTTCGCGGTTCAACTGCTCAGTTTGACTGTCCGTTTGTGGATGAAACGCTGTTGAGAGCTGCTGCTCGACTCCCAACATTTTAAATAACTTGTGAGAGAACTGCGAGGCGAACTGCAGTCCGCAATCCGAGACGATAGATAATGGGAGTCCATGATGCTTCCAAACGTGCGATAAATAAAGCCTTGCCGTACTAGCGGCGGTCTCTTCGGCAGTGCAAGGGATAAACTTGGCTTCCTTCGAGAAGTGATCTACTATGACCAGCACATGGGACTTTCCAGAGGTGGACTTGACGCCTAAATCCATAAAGTCGGTAGTAAGATCTTGCCAGGGTCTGTTAGGGATCAGCAAAGGTTTGAGTTCTCCAGCCAGCAGCTTGTTACTAGACTTGCTAGTCTGACACGCTTGACAGTGCTTTACATACTCCTCGACATCAGGTTTCAAGGTGGGCCATGTGAACCAGCATGTGACCAACTCCTGAGTTCCTTTAATTCCGTGATGACCCACTAGGGGTGAGTCGTGAAGAGCAGCAAGAACCTTGTTACAAAGTCCTTCAGGTACAAAGACCTTATCTCCACTGTATAAAAGTCCATTCCTTAGGGTGAGCTCGCTAGCATCAGCCCCAACTGAAGCACGACAGAGCTCTTCCTCCAAAGAAAATTCCAAGTGAACCGAACGAAGCTGTTCGGGTTTGATAAATAACAATTCTTCTGTTTTTGCATTTTCTTTGTTTTCTACCAAATCCTTGCGACAAGAGAGAGCGTCTGGTCGTCCCATAGAAACACCAGGTTTGTGAATGATAACACAGTTAAAACGGCTGAAATACTGCACCCATCATGCCTGACGAGGTTGAAGCTTCTGTGACGTCATAAACCACTTTAGGTTATGATGGTCCGTCCAAATTTCAAACTGGTACGGAGTTGCTTCCAAATAATGATGCCATTGCTCCAAAGCATGGATGATGGCTAGGATCTCTTTGTCATGAACTGTATAATTTAACTCTGCTCCAGAGAGGGAGTGGCTCGAGTAAGCAACCGGTCTCCAGAGACCATCTTCACATTCTACCGAGAGCACAGCTCCGGTTGCATAGTCCGAGGCATCAGTTTCTAAATGGAACTTCTGATCCTGATCGGGGAACATAAGGATAGGGGCTGTGGTGAAAGCTTCTTTAAGCATATCAAACACTAATTGACACTTGTCGGTCCACTGGAACAGAACATCTTTCTTCATGAGATCATTAAGGGGATGTGCCACTTGGGCAAAGTCCTTGATGAAATGTCGGTAGAAGTTTGCTAGGCCGAGGAAGCCACGAACTCCGCGGACAGTAGTGGGAACAGGCCAACTCTGCACAGCAGCAATTTTGGTGGGGTCCATTCTAACTCTGTTAATGCCAACGATCATCCCAAGGAAGTCAACTTCCTGTCTCTTGAACAAACATTTTTCCAGCTTGACAAACAGGTCATTTTCCTTCAACCTTCTAAGCACCTCTAGCACGATCCTGTCATGCTCTTTTTCATCGTCTGTTTTCATAAATATCATTAGGTCGTCTATATACACTACCACGGCATCTTCCATGTCACCGAAGATGTCATTCATCATGTTCTGAAATGTGGTGGGGGAATTGCAAAGACCAAAGAACATCACCAGTGGTTCAAAGGCTCTGCAATGACAGACAAAAGTGGCTTTCCACTCGTCACCTTCCTTGATATGAACGTTGTTGTATCCCCACCTAAGGTCCATTTTCATAAATAATTTACAGCCTTTCAGCTTGTCCACAAGCTGTGAGATAAGCGGGAGTGGGTATGAGTTCTTGACTGTATGCTCATTTAAATAGCAGTAGTCCTGTACCATATGCTTCTTTCCATCCTTTTTAGGGACAAAGAACACAGGAGATGTCTGCAGAGACTTGCTTGGCCGAATGTAACCCTTCTTGAGTTGTCCATCAATGAAGCTACTAACTTCGGATTGCTCATCGGGAGAAAGGGGGATCAACCTTCCTTTCTTGGGTACAAATGAGTCCTTGAGTTCAATAGCATGGTCCCATGGTTTCCTAAGCGGCATGCATTCGGATTCCTGGACAGAAAAGACAGATAGATAATCGTGATATTCCTTTGGAACAAGTTCCTCAGGGGTTTTGTCAGTTTTCTTTACTTCCTCCTGCTTGGCAGAAGCAACAGTATCGATAAAAGCGTCTTGCACTATAGTTTCAATCCTTTCTACGTGTCTTACAAAGGCTGGCTTAGGCACTAACTTTTTACACGAGTAAGGGCACCTCCTCATCGAGACTTCACCAGTTTTCCAATTGACATCGGGGTTGTGGGTGGCAAGCCACGTGTGGCCCAATATCATGTCATGAGATCCCAGATCTGTGACGTCGGCTACTAGCTCTTTGAAGTGGTTCCCATACTGAACCCTGAGTGGAACCTGATGCATAATCCTTCCAGCAGAATTGCGAGATCCATCGACATTAAATACATCTACTGCCCTAGGCAAAGCGAGCTTCGGGAGTTTTCTTTGTTTGACAAATTTAGAGTCCAAAAAGACACCAGTGGTGCCAGAGTCCAAAAGAGCCTGCACAGCGTGTGCATCTCCTTTACGAGACCTGATAACAACAGGAACGGAAACATGGTCCTTCAAGTTAAGCAAACGAATTCGGGGTTTTGGCAGTACTGTCACCTGATCGTTGCTTTCCTTTCTGGTAACTATCGTCCGAGAGGAAGAAGAGATATTTTTTGGATTTTTATAGGCAGAGGAATTAAGCGAACCACATTTAATGTCCTGTTCCGAGCCCAACTGGGTCTCCACTGCAGACAGTACATCAGAGTCTGTATCTAAGTCCACATTATCTACAGATAGAGGAGAAAACCTATTTACAGAGACAAAGTCTGAAAAGGAAACCTTTTTTTGTGTTTTACTATTTACTATTTTTATATTTTTATTTTTGAAGGAAGAGGGGCGAGACGAAGAAGAGAAATGTCCAGTACTATTAGAGTCTACAGGACCCGACTTCACTGTAGCTCTGATTCTTTTAACTGTCCGATATGAGCAACAATCTGCTTGAAGCTCATCCCCTCCATTGCTTTAAGGTGGGGGTCAGCGCCTTCAGAACGGACCTGCCATCCTTTGCCTTTGTTCTGCCCATTTGGGCATTGAGGTCTTATGTGACCAGTCTGGCCACAGCCATAACATTTGTAGTTCGAGAAGTCTTTTCTTGCGGGACCTCTCGACCCACTTGCAGTGCCAATGTCCATGGGTGCGCCGCTGCCCGACATTGTACCAGCTGAAGGCCAGTTGTAGTTTTGAGTCCAGTGACTGCCAGACTGAGATGTTTGGAGCTTTACGGCCTCCATAGCCGCACCCATTCCTTGGACCTCAGGCTCAAAGTCCTTCCACGTGTTTTTCCTCCTGCCCTGTATATAGATTTGTTGGAGAATTTCAGGGCGCATTGCCCAGTCCAACATCCAGATTGCATAATCGTCGGATACCCCAGACACGGTCCTTAGTGCATTGAACTTTGCCAAGAACTCCTCCATTCTGGCATTTCCTTGTCGAATATTGGCCAACTGTCTCTTGGCCCAATCTGCATTGTGAAGAGGGCGGAACCTCGTTTCCACCTCAGCTGCAACCTCAGCATGAGTTGGCCACCTTTGTGCTGCAAGACACATGTCAATTTGGGCCCTCGCATAAGCCCCTGCTATTGGTCCAGTCATGCGAGACCAGACCACCAGCACATCCTCTCGGTGGGTTTTGAACTCAGCAACAGCCATGAAGGCCCGCATCTTTGACCACCATTCCTTGAATTTTGAAATTGAGCCATCAAACTGGCCCGGATCTGCTATTCCCCGTTTCGTGGGGTCTACGGAAGTGTTTGCCACTGCAGGCCTATTCTGCTGCTGGGCGGCAACAGCGGTGGTGACCTGCTGGCCAACCATAATCGAAAGCTGCTGCATAAACTGCAGCATATCTTCTGTCAGGTTGTGGGGGTCCATGACCAGTAACCGTGACGGGGCGACGATGGGGGGAACGAATTGTGTGTCTGTTCCATAAGTTGTATGGAACGTTCAAGACAAACCCTTGGAGGTTGGGATCTACCTCTTCGGGAGAAGGAATCCGAGGGGCAGGAGACTCTTGCTTGATGTAAGGCGAGATTCGTAAGATTACAGGAGACGCCGACTCCTCTTTCTTGACTTTAGGAATTTTGAATGCTTCGACGATTTTCCCTGGCCTCCGTGCCGGTACTCTGTCGTCAACTATCATAGGGGTATCGTAGTGCTACTAGATATACAGTAGTATGCTTTCTACCTCCTGAGCATTGGGGCACTACTATATGCTATGTGCTTCCACCCCCTAATGTGGGTTGCACCTTCACACTACCCTTGACGGATAGTGGGACTACTAACTATGGGTCTTCTTCAACGCAACCTCCAGCCGAAAGGAGGACGAGACTAAAAGCATCGTCTCATAAGGAAAAGAAAAGAAGAATGAGAAGCTCCTTAACCCTGGAGTCCGGGTATGATTTCCCTATATGCCTGGGAGCTAGCGGAGTGAGGGAGAGTTTGATAATCGAGTTCAAGTGTGACAACTGACAAACAAAGTTGTATCTTGGTCACTCCAAGAACTGATAGAGAGTAGAAGGGAAAGGAGTTTTAGGTGCAAGCATGAAATGAACTCGATTGGAGTATCCTACGACAAGAGAGCCTGGTATTTATACTACTAGAGTTATTTGTACCAAGGAATGTCATAGAACAAACCAAACAAAGAGAGATAAACATGATTGGCTACAGCTGAACATGCTGAGTCAATGCAGCAAAAGCTGACTAAGTAAAAGCGTCTAGTGAGCATTTGTGTAACCCTAACCAGAGAGTAGCTAAAAAAGGAAAACTACGCTAAGAAAAGTTAAATACCGTTACAAACACTGTCCTCATGAGAGGACGCTGTTGGGAGGTGGGATGGTCGGCATGACATAGTGATAAAAGGGGACTGTGGTTATGATGTGGATGTGGTAAAAGAAAGAGTGAGAGATGGCGAGAAAATTTTGTAAAGTGAGATGATTGCATAAGCAGTGTGATAGAGTTTGGTCGTAGTTAAAAACATTCTAAGTGCAGAGCCAGTGGCAAGTCCAAAGACAGTGTGGGAGATAAGAGTCCATGGGCGGTTGTTGTGCGGTCACATGCATGGGGCCTGTACGAATTGGAAGTCCTACGTCCTTACACATTAGCTTCCATAGTGCGCCGACTGCGTTTGGGCAGTTGGCGGGGGTCATTGACATTTTGCAGTTTGAGGTACCTATCCAGGGCCTCGAGGTCTTTACAGTGCAGGTAAGGCTCCCAAGTGGAGTCACCTAGACTCCACTTGACTAGGAATTCCAGCTGATGGCCCACCCAGTGGTGGGCATTTATTTCGTTGACCAGCCATTCTGCATCGTCAGGTATGCCCACATTGTAGAAGACATGGGCATCATGTTTGGGGAACATTGCGTCGTCATTGGGTTCATGATGATGCAGAAGGCTGGCATGGAAGGTGGGGTGGAGGCAACGGTCCTGGAGTTGCTGTGGCAGCTCCAGTGTATAGGTGTCCATGGACAGGTTGGCATGGATAATCTTCATGGGGCCGATATATTGGGGAAGCAGTTTTCTGGCATGTCCTTTGGGCAAGGTGAGGTTTTTTGTAGACAAGTACACCATGTCCCCCACATCGTATTTGTCTCCTTCCTTCTGTCGTTTGTTAGTGTGGTGCGTCTGTGCCACGCAGGCCTCAATTATAGCATTGTGAGCCATAGCCAGATTCTCCTTGGCTCAGTGGATGAAGGATGTCACCCCAGGAGCAGTCGTGGGCGATTGCTCCTCCACATTAGGGAGTGATCTGGGCATGTATCCATAGGTCAGCTCGAACGGTGCAAATCCCGTCAAGCTGCTGATACTCGAGTTGATAGCGAACTTGACCATCAGCAATTTCTCGGCCCAATCCCATTGGTCTGGCGCTACCAGGCCTCGTAGTATCTGTGAGACATTTCTGATTGCCCACTCGGACACTCCATTGGTTTGTGGATGGAATGCAGTGGACGTGAGCAGTTGCACGTCCAGGAATCGATGCACCTTGCACCAGAATTGCGAGGTGAACTTGGCATCTCGGTCAGATACGATGGTGTCAGGGAGGCCGTGCAGCCGTACTATTTCTCAAATGAATACACACATGAGTTTGGACACTCATATTGTGGTCTTGATGGGTATGAGGTGTATTAGTGAGGTCAAGTGGCACAAGATAACCCAAAGGTAGTCAGCATCTTTACTCTCGGGGAATGGGCCGACGAAGTCCATGGCAATGGAGTTCCAGGGTTGTTTGGGTACCGGCAGGGAGTGGAGGAGCCCTGCTGGGCATGCGTTGTCTGCCTTGGTGGTCTGGCACACTGGACACAACCTGCAGTATCAGTCGATTTCCTTGCCAATACCAGGCCACCAGAACCACCTATCACTGCAAGCATTTCATGATGTTTCTTTAGAAAACATTCTGCAAAAATGGAGGAAAGAGATACTCTTTTATTTTGGATGTTTGGGAAGAAAAAATGCAGAAATAATGTTTTATTTCCTTCCAGAAAACATGAATTGATGGTAATACCACTTAGAGTAGAAGCTAATGGACATTACCATTAATCCATGTTTCTGCACAGAAAAGAGAAAATTATTTTTGCATTTTTTGCAACAAATCATCCAACATAAAAGAGTATCTCTTCTCTCCATTTTTTCAGTATGTTTTCTGATGAAAAATTGTGAAATGCTTGCAGTGTATGGATGTAGTCACTGGTGCGCAGAGTCCCAAAGTGGCTGAGTGTCTTGTGGGCATGCTTGATCACTTGCACCATCAGTCGGTTATTTCTCCAGTCGACACGAGGGAGGCACAGCACATCATCTCCCGATGCATTCTTGACATATATTAACCCATCAGCCACAGTGAAGTTCTGATGGTGGCCCGGGTGTGTGATCACTTTGGCTAGGACAGGGTCCGATGGGTATCCCCATCTGATGCAGTTGAGGAAGCCACTCTCCCCCTGAAAGTGGGTGGTGAGTGTTTGAGGATCCCCCACAGGGTCGAGAAGAGTAGGGTCCCCAGTCATGGTTGCATGGGTGGGTCCTGCCCTTCTCTGCTCTGCGTATTGTTTCAGTGTGTCAGCCTCTGTGCGATGCTCTTCCACTGGCTCCTTTATCCTTGGTGTCTCGTCTCGCATTGCTGTGAGACACAATTCTTTTAATCTATCGATCGGGAGGTCGTCCCCCTCTGGATCAAGTCAGATGTCAGCCATTGCCCATTCAATGTTCTCCTTCTGAGCTTCGTCCCCTCTGTCTGTTTCATAGTAGTGAGACAGACAATCAGCTACCTTGTTGTCCAACCCCTTGACATAGATGATCTCAGTGTCAAATCGGGACAAGTAGTCCATCCAGCGCATTTGGCGGCTGGATAGACGTTGCTGTGTGCAAAGGAATTGTAGGGCCTCATGATCTGTGATAACCTTGAAGTGGAATCTGAGGAGCTTGTCCTCCCATTTCAGCAATGCTTCGAGGATGGCAAGGGTTTCTCTTTCGAATGTTCAATAGTTGTGTTGGGCGTCCATGAGCTTTTTTGACATAAATCCTGCCAGTCGGCACCCTTGCCAGGTTGAACCTTGACTGTACAGCACCCCTATTCCATATAGTGATGCGTCGCAAACGAGCCAGATGGGCTTGTTTGACCTTGGATCTATTGGCTGTAAAATGGGGTATTTACAGGTGAGGTCCTTGATCACCTGGAAACATCTGTCATGGATTTCCTGCCAGAGGAATGAGTGACCATTCCTCTGGATCCCTGTGAGGGGGGTCATATATGCTGAGATGTCTGGCATGAATGGTGCCAGATACTCGACCAGGCCTATGAACCACTGCACTTTGTTCAGGTTCATGGGTTTTCTCCAGTTGTGGATGTGGGCCATCTTGTCCTCATCCATGTGCACGCCCTTGTCATTGATAATGTGACTGAGGCAGTCCAGTTTCACTGCAAGCATTTCACAATTTTTCTTGCCAAAATATGTTGAAAAAATGGAAAGAAGAGATACTCTTTTATTTGGGCTGTGTTCACATAAAAAATGCAAATATAATATTTTGTTTTCTTTGTCTTTTCTGTGCAAAAAAATGAATTGATGGTAGTGCTGATTAGCTTCTATGCTAATGGGCATTACCATCAATCAATGTTTTGTGGAAAGTCATGCAAAGAAAAGAAAGTATTATTTTTGCCTTTTCTCTTTGAAAACAGCTGTCAAAAAAGAGTATCACTTTCTTCAATTTTTTCAGCATGTTTTCTGAACAATAATTGTGAAATGCTTGCAGTGTTTCTCAGCAAATAAATCGACTTTATCCCTCTCAAGATAGAAGTCAGCCTTGACTAGTGCATCAAGTACTAGGCACACATGTTCTATGTGGTCCTCTATGGTGTCGCTGTACACGAATGTGCCATCTAAGTATGCCTGTACTATCCTGGCTATATATGCCTGCAACGTCGCTGTTATTAGCTGCTGGAAAGTGGCCGGTGCATTGCAGTCCCCTTGCTGCATGACATGACTCAGGAATGTGCCGAAAACTGTCGAGAATGCCATTTTGTGGATGTCATTGGGCTGGATATGAACCTGTTCATAGGCATTGGACAGGTCGATCTTCGAGCGATACTTCACTCAAGTGACGTCCATCCGGATCTGATCTTGGTTGGGGAACAGTGTCACATCCTTGATCGTGTTGTCATTCCATTTATGACAGTCCATGACTGTCTGGAGCTTTCCATTCTTTTTGGGGATGCAGAGCATGGGTGCTGCTTGTGGCATGCTTGCTCTCTCCCACCACCCGGCCATTGTATACAGTTGAATTTTCTCTGCCAGTTGGGGTTTCAGTGAGTCTGGGCAGTGCAGCAAATGGTAAGAGTAATGCATACCCTCGTTTATCAAGGGTATGCAGTGGTTCACTTCTCAGAGTGGTGGCATTTTCGTCACCACTCCTTTCATGTGGTGTTTGTATTTTTTGTACAGCTCTTCCCTCAGGCGAGGGATATCCTCATCTGAGTATTTTCGGGGCTTCATATGTGCGAGGGTGGCCTGTCTCTCGCTTTTGTTTACTGATGCTCATACCATGCTACCTTGGCATGGTTTGGTGGGGCCAGGGGAGTTCTTTGTTGGCATGGCCCCACCAGCTAGTCAGTTGCCTTTCGGTGTCAGGGCCAACACATCCTTGTGTTGGCCTCTGTTCCATGGACAGTTTTCAACTGAGCTGGCTAAGTCCAACTCTGTATGCGTCAGAACTGAGACATTCCCCACCTCTATCATATTCATATCGAACTTTAACCATATGCCATGCAATCGGAGAAAGGGGATCCCAAGGATGCAGTCATATCTATCGATATTTGCAACGTCGAAGTAGGCATCGCAGGTAAATGCTCCCAAGCGCAGCATTATTTGGGAGCCGTGGGTGATCTTGGACCAGCTACCAATGCATCCCAGTTGCAACGTCAATTGGGATGCTAGTGTGAACGTGGGTAATTTGGCAATGGTCGCAAATGTGGGGCTCACGAAATTGGTTGTGCTCCCAGTGTCTATCATGGTCAATGCTTCACAGCCATTGACCTGTGCTTTAACTATAACACAAGTGTGTGCTTGTGGGGCCATGATTGGTCTCAGGGTAACTGTGGTGTGAGTGTGCATTCCATAACGGAATGTGTGATTGGTGTCCTCTGTTGGGCGGAGGGCCATCAGTTGTTGATGGTTGTCCGGGTCTTGTGCTCACGTCTGGCTGTAACTCACTACATTCAGGATGGCCAGTGCTTCCGGGTCAATGTACGATCGTGTTTCTCCACCCAGGTCTTTGCGCCCACGCAAGAGCCTGTCAGCCATTCGTCTTAGTTCTCTTTGGATGTATTCACTTTCTCGCTGCACTTGTTGCATCCTCTGTTCGTTTCGAGTCATCGCATCCCAGATGCCTTGCAGCAGCTCTCCCGCTCTATCAACTTCTGTTCTCACTGCTCTCATTTCCTTCAACGAGGGTGTTGTACTCATTGGGGCATCACACTCCCTGGGTTGGAGTGTCTGACACATTCTGATCGCCCGGTGGCCTATGTTGATCAAGTGTTCGTGTATGCTCACCAGATTGAATATGGGTCTATGCCCTCAAGAACGCCATTGACTTGCACGATGGTGGGGCCTACAGCGGCATTGATGGAATTCAACTCGTCCAATGCATATCCTATGTGAGGGAGTACGGTCTCACCTGTTGCCTCTTCCCTCACGTCCCAACCTTCGTTGTACACTCTTCGTCTCTGTTGCTGGGGTACTGCACGAGTGGCTATCAACGATGGCACCTCTGTGAGCTCATCTCTTATGATATGAGCTCTGTATATTCAACAGGTCTGGCAGTCGTTTACATGTGTCAGACTGAACCATTCTGAATAGTGCCATGTGTGGTCATTGGTCACCAGGGGCATCGCTTCATTTTCCACTTCATTAATCATTCCCCAGTGGATGACCTCCATGACTTCTTCCTCACCAGATGACGGTCCCTCGTTGTCTGGCTCGCCGTCCTCATCACCCAGTTCATCATCCTCATTCGGGATGCCTTCCACTGCTGACTCTTTGACCTCCATCCTAGCGTAGTATATCGGTTCATCATCCTCAGGGTAGTTGGTCGCCTTCATCGATCCAAGGTATGCGACAGGTTCTCTGTCATCATCGCTGTCATAATACCCCCTGTAGATGTCGATGACCTTGTCATCGACCTCTGCTTTGTCATCTAAATGTTCTTCCTGGTCGTCGTCGTGATGGCCAGGCGATGCTTCACCCTGAACCTCATGGGTCTCTTCGATGCGGTTGTCCTCTATCACCTTGGTGGCAAATAGTCGGGCTTTGCTGGGCTTGTTATCTTTGGAGGTGGTATCCTTCTGGTTGCACTCATTGGCGTAGTGCCCCTCCTTACCGCAGCAGTAACACTTAATATTCTGACGGTGTGGCCCTGAGTCTTTCCTCTGACTCTGGCCTCCTGTTCCCCTATTTCTCTTGTGACTGTTTCCAGTCACACATTGCCCCTGTGGCTTGGGTGCCTCTTGTCTCTGGGAACGTGCATTTTCCAAAGCCTTCCTGTAGAGTACATTGCCCCTCTGTGTGTATCTGTATTCACCATTGGTGTATTGCCAATTGCCAACTCGGTTTTCTGGGTTGGCAGGATGAAAACCAGTCTGCTTTGCTTGCTGGGTTCGCATGTGATTACTGATCAACTTAAGGGCACTTTCCATTTTTTGTACTTCGATCAAGATCTGGTCCATTGGCATGTGTTCCGCCAATACTCCTCTCGATTTGAGGACTCCCTCTGCGATCGATAGGGGGGTCCATTGACGAATTTCCTCTTCATAGAGTATTCGTCAGGTGGTTGGACCATCCTGGATGCTTGGCGCTTCAGGTTGTTGTAGAAGGCAAGTACTCCCTTTGTGGCAGAGTACTTGGTGTTGTCGTATTGTTCAGCAGCATTTTGGGCTGAAGCCTTGTGGATGAAACGAGTGAACATGCAGCATATGAATTCTTCAAACGTCCAGTCACGGATTGTGTGATCTGGGCCATCTACTTCTTGGTTGAACCATTGTGCTGCCATTCCTTCCAGGCAGGTTCCAGCATACATTATGCGATCTGCATCACGGGCTGGCCCTGTCACTTTGTAGATCTTCAACCAACACAATGTCTGGTTGACCCATTCATCAAAGGCATCAAGGTCATCCTGGCCTTTGTAATACCTAGGTTGCGTGATTTTTATGGCTTTGACCTTGGGACCCATGGGAGCTGTATTTCAGCCTACCACTTCGTATATTCTCTGACAATATTTTTCTAGAAGGGATTCCATGTATCCACTCATACTGGGGGTTAACCCTTGGTGTGAGTGTATTCCTAGTGATCATTCGTGGTTGCAGCGATTGCGTTCCTCCTCTTCATCATCCCTATAGTTGCGATGAGGGGGAACTGGAGGAGCTGGGGGTTCTCTTCTCCTGCGATCATCGTCACGATCGCCGTGGTTATTTCTGTGATGATGATCATTGTCCAGGTCGTCGTCTGGATCATCATCCAGGTCACTGCCTGGGTGTCCAGTGCCTGTCCTCCAGCAGAACATCTCTTCTTCCTTGAAGCCTCTTTCCATGTGAGGTGGGGTTTCCTGGTCTGGCCAGTCTGCCATGTCATATGTTGCCTGGTACTGAGCAACTCTGCTTGTCTCCACTCTACAAGTGTTATCTCCTTGTAGAGTGTCTTCCTGCCTGCGTTCATTCCTTGCTGGCATTTCGTCATAGTGGACCTCCCTCCTTACTTTGTGTGCAGGGCCCCATCCTTCTTCACTGGTCCCATCGTGTGCACTCTCGATGTCAGGCATGTCCACTAGATCATATAGTTTTCTGAAGGTACGTACTTGGTGGCCACGTTCATCCTGGTCACCGAAGTTCTCCCATTGAGTGGTGCATTCGACCACTATATCTTTCAGTTATTGGATAAATTCAGGGAAGGTGGGTGGTTTTTTTCTATTGTCGGATCTTTCTTTTCCCTTCCCCAATCCTTCTGCTCTCATATTTTCTATGAGAGCAGTTTTGGTGGTTAGATCAGTTAGAGCACTCGGCCCTTCATCTAGGATTATAGCATGATCAGCATCATTGGTGGTTTCTCGCACAGTCATCTCAGACGATTGCACTTGGGGATGATTCTTGTTCCTCTCCGATGGTGGTGGATCATCACCGTCTCTGTCCTCTCAAATCCTATCAGGTTCGAAAGGTTTTGATGCGCCACAAGAAGTTTTCTTCTGTGGTGTGGAATTCTTGTTAGACTTGGGGCCCATAACACTTTTGGGTGTTTAAAAAATGTAAGATTTCTGATCTTCTCGTTTACTTGTATACTTAGTCACTCGAATATAAACACGACCGGTGTTATATTGAGTGCATAGAGTATGGTAAAAGAGAAGTTCTTTACCTGTGTGATGAGCGCCCGCTTATATACGGGTGCTCTATATTATGTAATGCCTATATAGTATCGGAGTTCAAGTGACCCTGCATACCTATGAATCTGTAGGTATTATCCCACTAGTAGCTACAGTACTGGTGTAGGAGTATTACCCTCCTTACACTACCCCTCTTGAAAATTATGTTGCCTGGTTCATGGCTCTGTTCAACTGAGCCAAGTTCAGGGACAACTCGTTCAATGGAGCTATCTTCTTTGGAAAAGGGCTTAGAAAGGAAATTAGAGATTGGGTTCTTGATCATTGAAACCCAGTCATGGTATCTGATTGGATCGTAGCCGCTGGAGAAGCAGTCAGTAAAATCAAGAGCAAAAGGATTCTCGACAGAAAATCTACTCCGATGACTCTCTTCAACTACCAACAACCAAGCCCTACCAAAGATCCCAATGCCATGGACATGGACAAAAGAGGAAGAACACAGAAGTGGTCAAAAGGAAGAATGACCTGCGTCATCAAATGCTATAACTGCAGAGATGAAGGACACATCAAGAAGGAATGCAAGAAACCTCCAAAGCCTAGACAGGTTAAGGAAGTCAAATCATATGGTGGACCTGACAATCTCTATCACACGTCCATCAAAAAGCATTTGGATTTTTAAATGGGCACTCTGGTCCACTTCTGTCCAGTATGCCTCCCACTGCAAGCATTTCACAATTTTTTTGCTAAAAACATTCAGAAAAAAGGGAAGAAACTGATACTCTTTAATTTGGGATGTTTTTGTGAAAATTAAGGAAAAGATATGAAGGATGTTTATTGTCCATTATGCCTCCCAAAATGGTATGCAATCATGTGAAATTATTGTAACTAAAATTATTAGGAATTTTTTCCAGCATGATTTTCAGTAGAACATGTATGAAATATTGTAAATCTTTCTCCAATAAATGTCACATTTTTTGTGGTTTAATAATCCACTGATTTCCTACAACAAAGTTTAAAAAATAAGGATTATTTATGTAGCCAAAGTACTGTATTTGAAATTATGACTTGTATGCTAAAGTTCATGTGAAAAACATTATGTCTATTTTACTGTCAAACATGAAACATGCAAACAAATATATTCACACAAAAAATCAAATGAAAAATATAGTCTTTTCACATTAAAATTATCTATTCAAATATTGAAAATTCTTCCCAGATGGAAATAGTCAGTATATTATTACTTGAGAAGAGCAGATCTCAACGAATCTGGAGCGGCCAGAGAAGAGTCCATCACAGCGTGAAGCAAGCCAGAATGGGTGACGTGGCGCTTTCACGATGCATATGCCAAGAAGTCGAAGGAGGCAACCATGAATGGCTATGGGTGCAGGACCGCAAATGACTTCTTGGCCAAGCGATTCCACTATGGTGACAGCACGATCTTTGATATCCTGGTATTCATGGGTTGTCTGCAAACGACGGCTGTACAGCTTTAACAGTCTTAGATTTTTCGAGAAACATCTATAGGTAGTCTGAATCACACGAATCACCATATCGGCTTGAGGTATCAGGTATCCAACCATCTCTCGTGGCATGCAGCTCACAGACTTGGCATGTACGAAATTCGTAGCTGGTAGTGTGATCAACAAGGGTTTATAAGAGTCTGCCTGATCGGTATGTGCAAGCAACTCAACCGCATATTGCATAAGAGCTTACCTCTGATGTCCACGTGTGGACGCATGCCATAAGTTAGCATATCCATGTACCAGCAGTAAGTCCAGAGCTTACTCGATCACACACATAGACTGGCAGCACCTCCAAACCATCCGTCATCCCCTCCTCAAGTATCCAACCGATAAACGAGTTCCATTGTCTTAAGCCTACCGACAGTCTCACCAACATTCTGTATCCACAAAACACAGCATCATGTGTATACCAAACAGACGATTCAAGTATAGTTGAGAGCTTCCAAGAACGGGTTGTGCACAGCAATCGGGTTCGAATGTGGTAGGCCGCTTGATTTAGGGAGTGGAAGGCAGAGAGAAGAGAAACCCATAGTCGAGCACAGTTTCACCACGCCAAATGAGATGACGGATACATCCTATCGACCGAGATCTATACAAAGCACAACACAGTCACGTCAGTGTCAGCACCGGGCCCATGCTCATGAGAGGGAGCGCACCTGAATTCCAGATGCCTTCTCGCTGAAAGCAGCGCTGCAGGGGTTCAACGTTCAACGTTCATGGGGTGTACGGTGCTAGTAGTACTAGTAGGACCCGAAAAGTCACGTAGAGAACTAGGCTTACATAATAGCACTCCATCTTGACTCTGATGACTCGTTGACATCTCGACTACTGTCGACTTAGTGCGATTCACTCCTATCGCTGTTGTAGACCGTCCACAGCGCACGGTAAGTACCCGTAACAATGCATATTTCTCGCCTCCAAACATATGAATAACCTTTCGCAGCATGATAAATGCAATGGGTTCTACCGTGCTATCAGCATTGATAACCTACTTTCTCCCATTCGAACCAGACTGCATGACACAGCCCAAGACTGTCTTCTGTCACAACCTCAATAGGTTTTCTCCCCATTTTTTCCCTCTCGAACCTGACGACATTTCTGCGCTGCCAGTATCTGTGACGGCTGATCACGTTTGACAGTCATTTTCGCATTCGTCCATCACAACAGGCCCCGTTGCCCGGTATCTGGTCGAAGGATAACCATGAGGTGCGTTGTACAGTAGTACTGATTGTCGCAGGTGTCTGTGACTGTGCTGTACATACATCAAAATGCTGCACATTCCGAGGTACTGCGAGAGGATATGAACGCATGTTTACCCGGAAGTCCAACGTACGTACATCTTCATGCATAACTTACCTAGGCATGGTGCATCTCATCGCGAAACGTATCTTCCCCTGTGTCCAGATCTGAGGGATGGAAGTGGTTGATAGCGGTGTCATTTGGTTGCCAAGTAGGTCATTCACTACTCCAAAGAAGTCACTAAAGTGGTCGATTTTGATAGTTTTCATCTGCATGAGCATCCCACTGCAAGCATTTCACAATTTTTCTTGCCAAAATATGTTGAAAAAATGGAAAGAAGAGATACTCTTTTATTTGGGCTGTGTTCACATAAAAAATGCAAATATAATATTTTGTTTTCTTTGTCTTTTCTGTGCAAAAAAATGAATTGATGGTAGTGCTGATTAGCTTCTATGCTAATGGGTATTACCATCAATCAATGTTTTGTGGAAAGTCATGCAAAGAAAAGAAAATATTATTTTTGCCTTTTCTCTTTGAAAACAGCTGTCAAAAAAGAGTATCACTTTCTTCAATTTTTTCAGCATGTTTTCTGAAGAATAATTGTGAAATGCTTGCAGTGTCCGGCACAGAGAGCACTCGTACTCAAACACGCCTTCACCCCAATCATCGCTTGAGAATCGATACACAGGATGCCCCCCGTTGGCTGTCAATACTATCCCCTGCCATGCGGACCCTACTTGAACCTGTATGCCCATGCACAGGTCGGATGGCACTGCACAACCTGCCACACCGTCCATCGTCCTACAGGCGGCAGATTCCTCCGTTCCGAATAAGGCCCATCACCTTGATGGGTGGGTTAACCACCATTATCTAAAACACAGAAGTGTTGCGCACCACCGTTTCCATGATACTCCAGTTGTCCTATGCTCATTTTTCTGTGATTGATGCCACCCACCCACCTGTTAGTATCATGGATGTCCCTTGAACCAGAACATAGCCCTCATCCTCCAACTACGATCACGATACCGGCGAGATCCCCCACACAAGCATTCCGACTCTAGGCTCTTTAGAGCCTTTTGGTGTCATTCCCAACGTACCACTCGTTTCGCCATTGTCCACTCGATTACCACGTGCCAGCAGTTTCACCATAGCCCTATCCCCGACTAAAAAAAAGACCCTTTGGAACGTTTACTGTCGCAGCCCCCCCGATCTATCCCTTCCAGACTTCTTCGCCTGGGCTTGCAAGGTCCGATCCATGGAATTCATCACGGAGGACTATGGCAGGGGTACAGCCTGGATCGGGGACAAGCAATTGATCTGCTTTGGCTGCAAATCGCTAGATCACCTGACTGGTCTATGCCCATTCACCAGTCTGAGTGGATGGCTTGGTCCTGCCCCACAGTCGGTAACCACTGATGAACACAATATGGTGGAGAGAGACCGTGGATGTCCAAGGAAGTCTGGAAAACGAGGTATTGTATGTGGCCATTACCACAAAGGAGGCTCCCTGAGAGGACAGGGTCGCCATTAGGGTGTCCAGCTGGCGGCTCATCAACAATACCATGTGTTCCCCTTCCCAACTACCATTCCTCGTGCTCTACATTGTAAAGTAACTAACTTTCTCCCCCACTGTTGTTCAAATATGCCTATGTTCCTGCCTTGTACATCTCCACCCTTACCGCTTCATAGACTTTACCCATCGTTACCCATAACCTTTTCACGAAAACGTTCCATGTCACTTCTACCGTGCATGGGTTTGGACTAAAGGATGGCCATCTCACCCAGAAAACCCCATCTAGGGGACACGTAAGCCAAGCTCCTGATCACACAAGGCCCAAACACGCTGGGGGAGGCCACCTACGGCTGGTCCTGTAGGAGGTGATGAGCATCATAAACTTACTTCAGCCCGTCTGACGCAGATAAGATCGTCTTGACTAGTCAACTCATCCAGTCCCATTCCCGTTTTCAACCGTTTTCAATGGCCCATCGATTACCGTGATTCGCTCCTATTCGCTGTTGTAGACTGTCCACAGCGCATGGTGGGTACCCTGTGCAATGCAGATTTCTCATCACTAAACATATGAATAACCTTTTGCAGCGCGATAAAAGCAATGAGCTCTACCCTGCTATCGGCATTGATAACCTACTTTCTCCCGTTCAAGTCGGACTGCGTGACGTAGTCCGAGACTGTCTTCTGTCACAACCTCGATAGGTTTCTCCTCCATTTTTTTCCCACTCGAACCCGACGACGTTTCCGCGCTGGTGGCATCTGCAACAGCTGATCACGTTTAGCAGTCATTTTCGCAGTCGTCCATCACAACAGGCCCTGTTATCGGGTATTCAGTCGAGGGATAACCATGAGGTACGTTGTACAATGGCACTGATACATGCAGGTGTCCACGACTGTGCCACACATATGTCAAGAAACTGCACGTTCCGAGGTACTGTGAACGGATATGAACGCATGTTCTCCCGGAGGTCCAACATACGTATGTCTTCATGCGTAACTTACCTAGGCATAGTGCATCTCATCGCAAAACGTATCTTCCCTGACGTCCAGATCTGAGAGATGGAAGTGGTTGATAGCGCAGTCCTTTGGCTGCCAAGTAGGCCGTCCGCTACCCCAAAGAAGTCACTAGAGTGATCCAATTCGATCGTTTTCATCTGCATGATCATCCAGCAGAGAGCACCCATACTCAGGGAACCGTGGCTGTGGGGTCGAAGCACTTTGCTGCGTATCCTACTTCTAATGCTACCCAAGTAGTGTGCCGGCAGTTGACGAAAACCTGTTCGCGCCTCCTTCAACGTCATAACTCTCTGCATATTTCTACCCGTTTTTCAACTCCCTATGTTCGAACAAAGATGCCGGGATCGTTTCGACAGCATGTCCAACTGCGACATGCTGACATACCGTGAGGCAAATCGAGGATACTTGTTCACTCATGTCTTCTAAGGCTATCAAAGCTGAGTGCAGTCTTTCGAACGATGGACACTGCCCTTGCCAGTACGACTAGCGATAGTCGCAATATGACCCATATGGGACGCGCAGTGCAAACAGAACTAGTACACTTTGAATCGCCCTTGCCATCTCTCGGACCTCTTTCTTGACACCTCAGATTCAGCCAGCCCCATTTCTACCGGTGCCTCCTCACTTTCCACTCGAATACAAAGACATCGATTTTGTCTTCGTTCGTCACTCTTCACATTTCACACCGCCATCCTGACTGTGATTCTAATTAGGTCCTTGTCACCTGTCATCGCCACGCATCCATTGTGGTCTTCTGGTGCCAATGTCATACTGCAGCCTGCATGGGTGTGCACGTGCACGTGCTGATCACGAGTGGCACTTCGTGATATTCTCTTTGTCTGGTGTGCTCGGCCATCGATCGTTAACCACGGTTTTATGATTTACCACCACCATGCCACTTCTGTCCAACCGCTTTTTGTAGGATCCGGGACCATCCAGATGCCTCGTCGTTTGTCTGATTTGGTTAATTGCGACGCCTGGAGCCCAGATCCGGGATCAGCACAAGTACCAATATCATGCCATCGTGTGTATATCTGGATGCACAGGCGATATTTTTGTATGGGATCAAACTGATGTGGTGGGGGCTACCGGTGTCGTGCAAATACACAGGACCTTCTCCCATCTACAAAGTATGGAATACAGAGAGATGGCTATTGGGGAAGGATATTTTCCATTTTCGTGCCAGTGTAACACCATATGTAGGCTCACCATCTCTCTACCATAGTCCGACGAAACTTGAACGGCTTATATGCAAGGATCTTTGGCTGAGGCAGGGGCGGGCTCTCCAGTGGCGAGCATGTTTTGTATTATCAGTAGTGGTCAATCACAACGTGTACTGCTGGGTAAATATTAGACAATGCTACCGCATACTGGCTAAGTGATGCCATAACATTCGTGTCAACAGTCAGAACAACTGAGCGCAGAGAAGGTAAAAAGGCGCGGCAATGGCAATCATGTGCTCCCAGGGAATGTGTGGGATGCTGCAGAAATGCATCCAATAGGCCAGTAGACAACGTTCCATAGAGGTTCAAGTGTTGCATGCCCCGGTACATTAGCAGGATTTCGGTCCAGATATGAACGGGAATTCTCTCCATGCCATCCCCACCAAAGATGAAATGAAGAGACCGTACATAAGGGAGAGATGGTGTAAGAACTCGAGAAAGGAACTGGTCATATGGGTGGTATCCTGGGGGGTGGTACTGGCCGATTCTAAAGACGAATAGATGACATGAGGTTCAGTCGGCACATCATCACAACCAACCACCTCTGGAAAACCAAAGATGTGGATCGACGTCGCATCATAATGGATCTCCACCGTGTGGTATGTCATCAGCCGAGTGCACGCTCCCACAACTGATGAGAAATGATTCAAGTTCGCAGCACTAGCCTGGGCACTCATATATACAGAGTGAACTTCTAGTAGTTGGAGGCAGGGGGGTAGCAAGGGACTCCAGCAGGAACACCATATGGATTGTCGTAGCCTCCAAAATAACAGCGTGAAGATAAGAAAACGATACACTTGATGCACTGCGTGGACGAACAGATTGCTGCAGAGCTTGGCGAATGACAATCACCTGAAGGAGAGGCATACCCACTAGAAATGCCATCAAATCGTACAAAGACAGTCTGCAATCTGCAGGGAGATAGCAGAGTGTGAAACTCCGCAGATTACGGAAGCCTTCAGGATGGAACAGCGACCAGGAGAGCCCAAAACATTCGATTCACAGGTGGCGAAGAGCTGGAGCTCTAAGCTCAAGTAAGGGAATGGTTGACATAGCGAGCCACTCGGAAGAGTCATAGCTAGCCAAAATGTTTCCAGGTTTGGCATAAACCTTGGGTGTGTGCCACCATCTCTGTCATGTGTCCAAGAGGTAAGTGTAAGTTGATGGAGCGAACCCGATGTGGTGTGGCAAACGCCAGAGATATATTATTTGCTGATGTAGGTATGTCCCGCCGATGAACACAATCTCCGAGCAGTTGAACGTGTAATCCCAGAAGACGTCCAGTAGATGTGGTGCAGAACGTAGTGTCATCATTGCTACCCGCTCCTTGCCATCATCAGTCAGATTGATCGCATGAGCCCAGAGTAGAGGGGAACTCGCCACCGGCAGTAATGAGTGCAGGCCACCAACGAGGGACTCCCGGCATCGCAGTCTGCAACATGTCCAAAGATCTCTAGAAGGAGCCCCACCAAAAGCCTCATGATGGAAGAAAAGGAATTCAGATGCTCATGCAGACACTGGACAAGTTCAAGGAGACATGCCACCTCTGTGCAAATGGCCGTGTGACCTGGCAGCGCAGAAACGTCATTGGGTTTGAGAGGGAAAAAATGGGGAGAAAACCTATCGAGGTTGTGACAGAAGACAGTCTCAGGCTGTGTCATGTGGTCTGGTTCGAACGGGAGAAACTAGGTTATGGATGCCAATAGCACGGTGGAACCCATTGCATTTATCGCGCTGCGAAAGGTTATTCATACGTTTAGAGACAAGAAATCTGCATTGTTACAGGTACTCACCATGCGCTGCAGATGGTCTACAACAGCGATAGGAGTGAATCGCACTAAGTCAACAGTAGTCAAGACGTCAACGAGTCATCAGAGTCAAGACGGAGTGCTATTATGTAAGCCTAGTTCTCTACGTGACTTTTCGGGTCCTACTAGTACTACTAGCACCGTACACCCCATGAACGTTGAATGTTGAACCCCTGCAGCGCTGCTTTCAGTGAGAGGGCGTCTGGAATACAGGTGCGTTCCCTCTCATGAGCACGGGCCCGGTGCTGACACTGACGTGACTGTGGGCTGCTTGACATGAAGGACGGTTGGATACCCGATTGCGATTCATAAATCTCAACCCGACATGGCGATATGCGCGATTTAACAATGGTCGTTCTTTCTGGTGCTTTGTATCGCTCCCCCTTTGATGGAGGTCACTCCACTCTGTCACGTGTCTGCAATATGCCTTTGTTCTTGTGTACGCTTTTAAGTCATGCAAGGTCGGCCCCCCTCTTTTTTCTCTGTAGTTTTTCCATGCCACTTGCTCATCATGAATACAGAACAGACGGTCCACCTCGCTGGAAACACAGATGACAAAGTGTTCACTGCGGTAAGTTGAGCTGAGATACATTAACACTGCGGAGTAATTGGTTTTCGTCAGAGGCCCAAACCTCACTACTCCCCGGTGTGCCCTCAGCGATCAGCCAGTTCGTCCATTCCCTCGAGTCCCACTCGCCTTACCACTCCCGTTTCCATCCTGCTTGTAGGTCCAAATGCAGCTTGTACCTCTACAGGGCCATTAACCCCAAAGTCGCAGAATCACCTCACTGATCCCATGACAGGTAAGATCATCTTAAGTGCTGTGTCAGAGGTAAGTCCCTACCATCTTTGTTGCGAGGTTCCATGCACAAGCCTCCTTGACTTTAGGATATGCGGCCCTTTGCGCAGGCTTACAATCGTATGTTGGACATTTTGGGGGAAGTGATAAGCATGGCAGAGTGTGCATTGCGGAATCGATGATATGGATCCAACTATTGTTTATGTTGGTAATTGTGAACTTTTCTTGTAATAGTATACTGACTATATCTATCTGGGAAGAATTTTCAGTATTTGAATAGATAATTTTAATGTGAAAAGACTATATTTTTCATTTGATTTTTTGTGCAAATATATTTGTTTGCATGTTGCATGTTTGACAGTAAAATAGACATAATGTTTTTCACATGAACTTTAGCATACAAGTCATAATTTCAAATACAGTACTTTGGCTACATAAATAATCCTTATTTTTTAAACTTTGTTGTAGGAAATCAGTGGATTATTAAACCACAAAAAATGTGACATTTATTGGAGAAAGATTTACAATATTTCATACATGTTCTACTGAAAATCATGCTGGAAAAAATTCCTAATAATTTTAGTTACAATAATTTCACATGATTGCATACCATTTTGGGAGGCATAATGGACAATAAACATCCTTCATATCTTTTCCTTAATTTTCACAAAAACATCCCAAATTAAAGAGTATCAGTTTCTTCCCTTTTTTCTGAATGTTTTTAGCAAAAAAATTGTGAAATGCTTGCAGTGTCCCTTCAGAGTGTTGTCAGCTTACCATGTATCTAGTATTAACAATGAATCTGACATGTGTGCTCATTCCCCACATGGATACATCAAGCTGATCGACTACAAAGCGGAAGTTAGTGCCTTGATCGATTGTGGAGCAGAGGTCAACTTAATTGGACAAACGATCACTTCAGAACTGAAGATCAAGACATACAAAGTGAAGAAACCTTGGAAAGTGGTAGGGTTTGATGGAACTACAAGTCGACCCATAACCAAGAAATGCTACCTGAAAGCAGAGGTAAAAGGAAGGTGTTGCAAAATCCTATGTTTCATCGGACCTCTGGAAAAGAGGGATCATGTCATCTTGGGCATGCCCTGGCTTCAAAAGGAAAAACCCCTAATTAATTGGGAAACTCAGAAAATCGAAGGATGGGGTGATTCCCTGAAAGCATCGCCAAAGAAGAAAAATGATATGCATGAGGTCAAGACCGCCTCTGTAAATCACACTATGATTTCTACCAAGTTAGAAATGAAAGCCAAGCCTATGGAGGTGCTGGAACTGCCAGAAGAATATAAAGAATTCACTGATGTGTTCTCTGAAAAGGACATCCCTCTCCTGAAATTTTGAAAAGGACTTGACCATGAAATCCAAACAAAAGCTGAATTCCGGAAGGAGAACAAAACCCTTATGAAAAAGGCTATGCTATATCCAATGTCACCATATGAGATGAAAGCACTCGACGAATTCATCAACGAAAATTTAGCCTGTGGCAAGATCGTCCCCTCCGAGTCTCCGGTATCGGCTCCTGTATTCTTTGTTGCAAAGAAAGATGGAAAGAAGAGACTCATCCAAGATTATCAATACCTAAACTCACATACGATCCACAACTCCTATCCCTTTCCCAATATCCCGCAACTTGTCAATGAACTTTGTGAGTCAAAGTATTTTGCAAAGTTTGATGTTTGATGGGGTTTTACTAATGTCAGGGTAAAGCCAGAAGACCAATGGAAGGCAGCATTCCTAACACCATGAGGATTGTTCGAACCAACAGTAATGTTCTTTGGACAGTGCAATTCCCCCCCGACCTTTCAGCAGTTTATGGACATGACCTTTGTGCCCCAGCTACAGAGGAGACAACAATGTGGATATATGGATGACATGGTGGTACATGCCAAAATGATACCGGAACTTCGACATTATGTTAAAGAGTTTCTCGCAATATGTCAAAAGGAACAGTTGCATCTCAAAATCTCCAAGTGCCTGTTTGAGTCGGACAAAGTCGAATTCCTTGGGATGAAGGTCACACAAGGGAATGTGCAAACAGTGTCAGTAAAAACTGATGTGGTGGAGTCGTGGCCTGCACCCCATTGTCTGCACAATGTCCGGTCCTTCCTAGGGTTTTGCAACTTCTACCAATGGTTTATTCCATCATTTTCACAAATTGCACAACTGCTACATAACCTGTCAAAGAAGGATGTGAAGTGGCACTGGAATTTGGAGCATGCTACCGCTTTCCAACGAATCAAGGACCTGTTGTGTTCTGCCCCAGTCCTACAGATTCCAGACCATCATCGACCATTTGCTCTGTTTACAGATGCATCTAAAGTAGGCACTGGAGCAGTTCTCGCACAAAAGGGACTGGACGACTAATGGCATCCCTGCCATTTCCTCTCCAAGTCATTAAAAGGTGCAGAACAACGGTATCAGGTTTTTGACTTAGAAATGTTGGCCATGATCTATGCGTTGGATGCTTTTCACCATTACCTCATCTCCCCTGTGGAACCAATGGTGGTCTTTACTGATCATAAAAATCTGACCTACTGGCAACACCCGCAAAAGCTCACCCCTTGCCAGGCATGATGGCTTGACACTCTTCAAGGTTACCTGCTCCTCTTCACTCATCAATCTGGACGACTCATGGGAGCCCTGGACGCACTGTCTCACCGTTCAGATTATGGTGAAGAACCGCTGACAATGACTGCCACCCTACCCGAAGCCATGTGGCTTTCTGGGGGGGTAAAAACACCAACTCCCACTGCAAGCATTTCACAATTATTCTTCAGAAAACATGCTGAAAAAATTGAAGAAAGTGATACTCTTTTTTGACAGCTGTTTTCAAAGAGAAAAGGCAAAAATAATATTTTCTTTTCTTTGCATGACTTTCCACAAAACATTGATTGATGGTAATACCCATTAGCATAGAAGCTAATCAGCACTACCATCAATTCATTTTTTTGCACAGAAAAGACAAAGAAAACAAAATATTATATTTGCATTTTTTATGTGAACACAGCCCAAATAAAAGAGTATCTCTTCTTTCCATTTTTTCAACATATTTTGGCAAGAAAAATTGTGAAATGCTTGCAGTGTCCATCATCAGAATGGTTGCCAAAGAAGGGTCAAGCTCCCACAGCTTCGGAGCAGTGTGCCACAGACAAGGGCCAGAAGGTTGCCAAACCAAAAAAGGGGGTCTATGTCATTTCTCAAAAAGTGTACGAGCGCACCACAAGCGAGACGCCAAAGGACTCGACACTTTCAACAGAAAATGAACAGGTAACTATGGCCAAAGACAGGACAAAATGGTACAAAGAAAGGCTGTACATCCCACCTGGAGCTAGAAAGCAATGCCTAACCAAATATCATGACCACACATCAGCTGGACACCCAGGAGTAAAAGCAATGACAAAGAAAATGATGAAAGAAGTGTGGTGGCCAGGGATGTGGAAGTCGGTCCACAACTACATAAAAGGCTGCCTGGTCTGCCAGGCAAACAAGGTCGTAACTCACCCAGTCACACCACCCATAACACTGAATGATATGCCATCTAACCCCCTCCCCTTCCAACAAATCTCCATGGACTTTATAACCAATCTACCCCTGTCAGAGGGATATGATTCGGTTCTCACCATGGTTGATCAAGGACTCACTAAGGCAGCAGTGTTCGTACCAACAAACAAGATGGCGGATTCAGTGGAATTGGCAAGGCTGTTCCAGTGAAACATCTATCAGAGATATGGCCTGCCCAAAAGCATCATATCCGATTGAGGACTGCAGTTCGCCTCTGCCTTTACTCATGAACTGTACAAGGCTGTGGGTGTCAAAACCAAGTTGTTGTAGGCGTATCACCCACAAACCAATGGTGAAAGTGAACGGGTTAATCAAGAACTCGAAACATACTGTGATGCTACTGTGTGGAGCTGCCCAATTCATGGGCATGAAAACTTCCTGATGCCAAGTTCACTCACAATTCAAGGGTCCATTCCATTCATGGTCAAACCCCGTTTTCCCTCCTTTATGGGTATGACCCGTCCCCTTATCCTGTCGCACAGACCACCACCACCCCATCTGTCGATGAATGCCTGCAGTCACTTGCTCTAAATCGAGATCTAGCTGTGTTGTCTCATAAGAAGGCACAGCAGGCAATGAAAGATCAAAGCAAGGGAAGCTATGTCCTGCCAAAAGTAGGAGATAAGGTTTGGCTTGATTCAGCCAATTTACGAACTCAGGGACAGTCAGCCAAGTTAGAGCCAAGAAGACTAGGGCCATTCCTTGTAACCAAGTTAATATCGCCTGTGGTGGTATGACTTGATCTCCCAACAACATGGAAGGTTCACCTGGTGTTTCATACATCTCGTATCTATCCATATATGGAAACTGATGAATATGGGCCTGCCCCTGCTCAGCCTATGCCCAAACTGGTAGATGATGAGGTTGAATGGGAGCTGGAGGCTATACTCAACCACTGCACCAAAGGGCGCAGGAAGGAGTGCAAGTACTTGGTGAAGTGGAAAGGTTTTCCACATTCATCCAACACCTGGGAGCCAGAAATGAATATAAAGAAGCACACTGAGGAAGCCCTTTACGAATACAAGCTTGCCTGCCGCCTCACAGTATAAAATGTCATCACCCCATTCTGTCAACACTGAAAATCCCAGGTCCAACTATTACTATGACAGTTTTGATGAATCTGACTTTGCTGGTTCTACCCTTGTCTCGATGGACATCTCCCCAGCCTCACCACTCGCAGTACCCACCACATGCACCCTCCCCGAGGTATCCGTGTTCCCTGCCCCCAGCTTGATGTCAACTGGAACGAGCGAGGTCTCCACCACCTCTGTCAAACCCATTTCAGACTTCTCTGCCTTCATCCGTCTCAGCAGACTCTTGTTTAAGTGGGTCGCACCAAGGTCCGGAAAGGGCAAGAAGCATGCCCATCCCTCTGCTCCCCTCCCGTTTGTCCCACTTGTGGACTGATTGTCAGCCACTCCCTATGACTATGACCCTAATGAAGGGCCAAACCCCAATGAGTCCACCCCAGTTCCCGCTCTACCCCTTGCCAGACCCATATCATGCAAGCACGTTCCACCCTGTACTGGGTCTCCCTGCCCTACCTCCTCTGAACCAGGGCTCTCACAAATGGGCCCCACGACATCAGAATTCTTTGACTATTGTTGGCTTCTCACAAAGTACAATGAAGGGCATGCACTTGATGGGACAACAGGAGAACAATGTGAACATCTACAGCTGTTGTGTCAGATCTTCAGAGGATCAGACATAGTGGCCTCCCATGTCCCAAAGTTTTTGGAGTCCACACAAAACTGTGATCCTGAACAAAGCGCAGCCTATATAGAAAGCCTTTTACATGCCATGGTTAGCATGATGGGTGATGTCCAACATGATGTCATCACACTTGTTCATAAGGATGTCGGACCAGATGTAGCCCATTCCTTTCATGTCAGTAATACTGATTGATCTGTTCAATCTGGGTTGGATGCCTTATGCAAGGTTGCTTCTGCAATCAAGGATGGAAGATTGCAGCTTTGTGAGATGGTCAGAATGGAAATGCATGCTGGGGGAACAAGTTCAGGGGTGTCTGTCGAAACAGGATGAGGACCACCTTGTGGAGCTGGTGAAGACAGGCTATCCATCCCTAAAAGAGAGACTCTGACGTCACTGCCACCCTTTAGAGAGGAAAAGGAAGTCACGTGCAAAAGGGTCTTCTGGCAAGCTGCGACCATCATTGCTGACTCAGCACGAAACGGGGGAACCATTTATGCTTGGGTCGATTTATTAGAAAAGGCCTGTTATGACTTGGATTTCTGTTTTATCCACAACATCGTACAAACCCAAAACAAAATCCCTCCCTGACCCTTCATCGCTGTAGCCCTAGATGATCAGTTGTGCCTCTATCTTGGCAGACACCTTCCCATACCACATGACCATCCTCTTCGCCCCTACACCTGTTTTGATTGTGAGTTCATCAGGCACTGGTCTTGCCGTAACAGAAGAGGTTTGTTGTCAAGACCGGTTCTCAATGGTCTCTGAGAAGGTCCAAGGGCAGAGGAAGGCTAGGGCGAAAGTCCGGATAGTCGGAGTTTAGCGTACAACTTAGTACACTAGTTTCCTGCCGAGTCCCAGAGGTCAGAACTACCCAGAGACTTTCTAGAGTCGAGTGAGATCAATGAGTATCTTATTCGATATTTGAACTGATGTGCTACAATGTATGTACAAAGCTTTTATAGTACAGAGAAAAGTCCAATGCAATGTCCGGGGTGTAGCGACTACTGGAACGCAGTACGGATGAATAACAATATTGGTGAGCTATTAGTAAGGTAAGTCGGTAGTCGCTGGATAGCCAGATGGTACGGGGATTAGTAAGACATACAGGTATGGTAGTATAGCGAGTCACTCAGAAGCATGAGAGAAACATACTAAATATGGAAACAGAAATAGAAATAGATTGTAAGTCAAACCAAAGATGGAATGGAGTTTCACGACGGGAGCCCATAGGGCTAGAACAACACCTCAGATGGTCGGACTGCAGTCTGGACCTTGTGCGTGTGTCATGGATGTGACAGTATCCCCCTCTTAGGGCCGAGCCCTCGAGGCACTTGTTGTGCTCAAGTGTCACTTCGGAGTTTCGAAGTCTGCATTGTCAGAGTCCAAAAAGTTTCACAGTAAAAAGAGCTCGATGGGGTTTTGTCAAAGTCCAGACGCCCATTCCTAAACTCCTAAACACTATGGCCCCTACTTCCCGACTCAAACCTTCCCTTAACCCCGCAGGCATTGCCTGGGAAGTCCTCGATGATGAACTGCTCCGAGAATATCCAGACAACCCGCTGACCATGAAAATGGCGAAGTTCGATGAGCGACAACATTGTCAGCGTGCTGCCATGCAGGCAGTAATTGAGGAAGAAGAATGCTGGCAAGCTGAGGAGGTCCAGAAAGCGAAGGAGGCCGAGGAATGTCGAAAGGCCAAGGAGCATAGGAAAGCCGAGGAGGCTGCTCAGAGGAAAGCAGCCAAGGAGAGGAAACTCCATGAGTTGGAAGCAGAGAAAAAACGACTCGAGGAGGAGATGTGTCGGGCGCAGCAGGCGGAGAGCTCAACAGTGCATAACAATACTTATTGTTCTAAAAACTGTACTGACAAGTCCGTAACCAGTCTCAGCGTGTCACATCGGTTGGAGGACGACCCACAGAGCAGGCTAAGGCTTGCTCTGCCTGTATCAAGGCCAGGGAACCATGCGTGCCAGGTACCAGATGTAGCAAGTCGTGCGTCCAGTGCCAGAAGACGAAGGGCAAGTGTGACTTGAACCCAAAGGCACCAGAGTCCAAGAAGCTGGCATCGACTGCGACGTCTCCCCGAGGTGGAGAAAAAAGAAAACAGAGAAAGTCTGCCCATTTCGGAGAACCGGCCGACGATGAGGTCCTGGACGATACACCAGACGTCGAGGTCATCTCAAAACCTCGCCCACCCCGTGGACAAGCTCTGCATCAAGATCTGCTGGCAGAGGTCCTGGACCGTCGACTCGGAGAAATTGTCGACACAATCCAGAGGAACACCATGGCAGTGGAGTCCATGTCGAAGGAGGTCCAGGACTTGTCCGGGGTTCTGGAGGAGTTGTTCGAGGTTCTCAAGACCGCGATGACCAGCCTTGTCAACCGGGCAATGAACGACGATGACATTTAGTCATTATTTTAGTTTATCCATGTCTGTATCGTACTTCGGATTTTCCTGTCCCCTCCCTCCTCTTTCTTTTTCTCTTTTTTTTTTTTTTGAAATACACTTTCCATTGTGTCCATCTTAGAATCGAGTGAGCGTGAGTTTTCATAGCATAGACGGAGTAAACTCTGAAAAGTCCATTTATTTCCAGGGTGGGACGGCACTCAATGGACCATCCTTGTGGGGGTACACTCTGTGGAAATCCACAACCAAGTCAGGGGCGTTGCTTAATTTGGTAGCTATGAGCCAGGACATTTCCTTGTCCGTGCCTTCATAGCCAGCCCACCTGACTAGATACTGCAGCGGACATTGCCTACAGTAGTCCAGTTTAGAGTCTAGGATTTGTTCTATTTCATACTCTGGTTCTCCGTCGATTTCAACGGGTGGAGGTGGAGGTTGGACATGGTTGGGGATAGTATTCGGAGTTGCTGGTTCTAGTTGCGAGACGTGGAACATGGGGTGTATGGACTTCATAGCGTCAGGTAATCAGATAGTGAAGGATAATGATCCAACACGAGCGATAATAGGGTAGGGTCCCAGATTCTTTTCAGAGAGTTTCTTCGAGGGTGGAGTGGACCTGAAGTACTTAGCTTTGACATATACCAAATCTCCAATCTGGAAGTCCGGAGGCAGAGATCTTTTAGCATCTGCCAGACCTTGGTATCTCTGCTGAGCTTCCTTCATCTCTTCTCATAGGAACGTATGCAAGGAGTCCAAGTCCACTGCATACACTGCAAGCATTTCACAATTTTTCTTGCCAAAATATGTTGAAAAAATGGAAAGAAGAGATACTCTTTCATTTGGGCTGTGTTCACATAAAAAATGCAAATATAATATTTTGTTTTCTTTGTCTTTTCTGTGCAAAAAAATGAATTGATGGTAGTGCTGATTAGCTTCTATGCTAATGGGTATTACCATCAATCAATGTTTTGTGGAAAGTCATGCAAAGAAAAGAAAATATTATTTTTGCCTTTTCTCTTTGAAAACAGCTGTCAAAAAAGAGTATCACTTTCTTCAATTTTTTCAGCATGTTTTCTGAAGAATAATTGTGAAATGCTTGCAGTGTGGGAGCGTTGTTGTATGCAAACTCCGCGAGTGGTAGCAACTCGGACCAGTTGTCCTGTTGGTAATTACAGTAAACCTGTAGGTACTGCTCCAACGTCTGGTTAGTTCATTCGGTTTGACCATCGCCTTCAGGGTGATATCTGGAGGTGAAATGGAGCTTCATATCCAGTGCTTTGCCCAGCGACCGGAAGAAGTGAGACACGAACTCCATGCCTCTGTCGGAGGTTACATGTGAGGGAACTCCGTGCTTGGAGAAGACATGGAGTAGGAACAATCTAGCAAGTTGTGGAGAGGTGATTGTATCTTCGGTGGGGATGAATATAGCTTGTTTCGAGAGATGGTCTACGACGACCAGTATAGCAGTATGGTTTCCGGAGTTTGGTAGTTGTTCGATGAAATCCATCAAGATGGAATTCCAAGGTCTCTCCAGTATCGGTAGTTGCTTCAACATACCGTATGGTTTGTGTCTTGGGGTTTTAGCACACGCACAGGCAGTGCAAGACTTGATGTAGTTTTTGATGAAAGTTCGAGCATTTGGCCAGACGTACTCACGACGGACGAGTTCGAGTGTTCTGTTTTGTCCGAAGTGACCAGCCAAGGGGTGGTCATGCTTGTAACGGAGTACACGAAGCCTGAGGTCATTTGCTTCGGGGACATATATACGATCATCCAGACATAAAAGTCCAGATTCATCCACCTGCCAATGGGGGTTACATGGGTCAGAAAGGTGGAGTTGACCGAGTGGGTCAGACGCTAAGGCAGACTTGATGTCTTCATGGAGTTTCTCAACGTCCATGATTATACTAGCACGCAGTACTGGGCTTTCTAAGTAGGTCGCCCATAATGAATTGAATAGCTGTTTGGTGGTGAACACCAGTCGGAGGTTCTGTGGGTTGGCTTGGGCGTAGCCCCTATCCCCCTCTTTGGGGTAGACGTCCCATCATCTAGTCAAGGCGTCGGGCTTTGCTCTGAGCTTACCAGGGTGGAAACGAATGACCATATTGAACTGAGAAAGGTACTCAGACCAACGTGCTTGGCGCCTGGTGAGCACTTTCGAGGTAGAGAAATACTCGAGATTCTTGTGGTCGGTAACGACATCAATGGTGTGTGTGGGGCCTTCAAGGTAATGGTGCCAGGTCCGGAAGGCTTCATGAATAGCCAACAGCTCCTTGTCATGTGTGTCATAGTTTAACTCTGGGGCAGTCAAAGTCTGGGAGTAAAATGCTACCGGTCGTACCTCACCATCCAGGCAGGTGACAGACAGAATGCCAGCGACAGCATAGTCCGAAGCATCCGTTTCAACCATGATGGGAAGTCCAGGCTTGAAGTGAGTCAATATTGGAGCCATGGAGAAAGCTTCTTTGAGAAGATTAAAGGACCAGCGACAATCCTTGGAGAAATTCCAAGGTGCCCCCTTCCGTGTGAGACGTGTCAGTGGGACCACGATGTCCGAGTAATTGAAGATGAAACAACGGTAGAAGTTTGCAAAGCCGAGGAAGGACTGAATGTCCTTCACCTTGCAAGGTTCAGGCCAGTCACGGATGGCCTTTACCTTATCCTCGGACATTGACAATCCGTCGGGGGATAAGAAGAAACTGAGGTATTCCATGGACTCAGAGTGGAACTCACATTTCTCTGGTTTGGCATACAAGCCATGCTCCCGGAGCCTGCGGAGTACCTCATGGACATGTTTTTTGTGGTTTTCCATATTATCAGAATAAATAAGGATGTCGTCTAGGTAGACAACGACACATACATCCAGTAGGTCCACGAAGACAGAGTTGACGAAGCGTTGGAACGCTGCAGGGGCATTGGTAAGTCCGAATGGCATCACGAGCCACTCGTAAGATCCATAACAGGTTCTGAAAGCCATCTTCCATTCATCTCCTTTGGCGATCCGCACCAAGTGGTAGGCGTGGCACAGGTCGATTTTAGTATATACCTTAACCCGACTAGGTGAGTTGAGTAAGTCTGAAATGAGAGGTAACGGGTAACAGTCCTTCTTGGTGATCTTGTTGAGGCCCCTAAAGTCAACACAGAGACAAAGTGATTCGTCCTTCTTTTTGACAAAAAGGACAGGTGCGGCATACAGGGATGATGTTGGACAAATAAAGCCGGTAGTGAGATTTTCATCGATGAAGGTCCAGAGAGTGGCAAGCTCAACGGACGAAAGCGAGTAGAGGGTTCCCAATGGCGGAGTAGTTCCTTCCTCCAATTCTATCTTGAGGTCGAACTCCCGGTGAGGCACAAGTGTAGCTGCCTTGGCCTTGCTGAACACATCAGCGAAGTCGTGATAGTCCGGGGGTACTGACAACAAGTCTGGGGTATCCTGTACGGTGGCAGCCCGGAGTTTGGTAATACCCTGAGGTCGAACCTGGAGGGAGAACTGGGTTGAGCCATCTAGCTTGCAGGCGTGGATGAAGGCCACTGCATTGACAAAGGAGATGTTCGGTGCTCGGGTGCTGGGTGGAGAGGAGTTATCAACCGACCCAGGAAGGGTGATCTCTGGAGAGCCCAGGGGGGCGTCTATGGGGTTTCTCGGAATTGACTCCGAGTCAGAGGGCGACATCGGTGCTGGCAAATGAGATGTAAGGTTTCGGAACTTAATACTGCTCAGTACCCAATCAATCGACGGATTGTAGCGGGTGAGCCAGTTATGTCCGAGAACAATCTTACACTCAGAATCCAACGGAGTTACATAAAAGATCATGTTGGTGATATCTCTGGAGGGGAAACGGACTGAGAGGTTTGAGGCTTTACTGATTGATGTCGTTGTCACACTGTCGAACAGACAGAGGACGAGAGGTGGGATGGAGTAGGTTGAAAGACCGTGATCATTGATGAAGGTAGAGTCTACAAAACAGTGGGTCAAGCCCGAATCTATTAATGCTGGAAAGTCCGGAATATTATAAGAGTCAAGGGTGACAGAAGGTTTTAACGAATTTGGATTCAAAAGAGCAGATGTGTTGAGGCATGCCTCTGAGGGTGCACAGTCGGTATCAATGCAACTCCCAGGCTGTGCGGAGTTCTGAGAGTTGCACTCTATTTTTTTTGCCTCGGAGGAGGCAGTCGGTTTGGCTTCCAACTCAGTAACCATGGTTGCACGAGCCTTAGCTGTGCGAGATGTAGATTTAGGGCACTCTTTGGCCTTGTGCCCAGGGTTCCCACAGAACATACACAGGTTCTGCTCAAAACATCTCTTCCGCTCGGCAGGTGTCAACTTGCTGTCTTTACCGAGCTTGTTGGATAACATGGACAGTGCTCCAGAGTTCTGATTGTTCGGAGGCTTGGGGTTCGAAGTAGACGGAGTTTGCTGGTTACCACCAGACTGGGGGTTGGCATTACCAGACTTCTGCTTGTCCCCCTTGTTCGAGTTGGCCTTACCTCCAGAGTTGTTTCCGGAGTTGTTGCCAGAGGACTTTGCTTGACGAGAGACTTCGTCCTTGCGCTCCCAGTAGCGCACATCAATTTCTTGGGCTAACACACACAACCCATATAGAGTAGTGGGTTTCCCAACCCTACTGATTTTGTCTTTGATGCAATCTGGGAGTCCAGTATAGAACAGGTGGCAGAGAGCGCCATCTCCATAACCTCAGACTTGTGATGCCAATCTGTTGAAGTCGACCACATAATGGTTTACACGATGTGTCTCTTTCATGTGGAGGTGGTCGAGCTGGTGTTCAGCATCTGCGACTGGGTCATGTGGTCCGAAGGTTGTCTGGAGATCTGCTACAAAGTCCAGCCAGCTGTCCATCCAGAGTGGACAGTCTGCTGGATCTCCGGAGTTTAAAAGGTCTGGCTCAAACCACTCGAGAGCCATTCCTTTGAGATAAGATTGGGTGAACATGACTTTGTTCCTGTCCAGGCAGAAGGCCTTGGGATGATCTTGAAAGCACAGTTCACATTGGACTAAGAATGTCCGGAGTTTCTTTGGGTTGGTTCTGTCGAAGGTGTCTGGCTCTTGGACTTTAGCGCATGAGGACAAGGTGTCGTCGGAGCAATGGGTAGAATGCAACAGACGGTCGACAGCTGTTGCCAAATTTTGCAAGACCACCAGTTGGGGGTCTAGCTGTTCTGGGGCGTCGACGAAAGGGTTTCCTTCATCATCGTCATCATCATCATCGTTGTCATCATCTCCAGGACCATCGTCTCCTGGACCATCATCTCCAGGGTCATCACCTCTGAAGAGGTCTGGGGTTGGTCACGCCATGGATGAGGAACGTCTGTTAGAGGAGCCGGTTCTAGGAGTCGGGGTGGCAAGGGGTTCACCCCTGGCAGAGAAACTTCGAAATTGGCTGACCGACAGTGGAGGATGTCGGCGGCTTGCTAACGCGATACGTGCACTTGATTTGTGCATATCGTCAACCACAGCTTGTTCCGAAGCTTCAACAGCCATGGAGCAGGAATGGAGTCGGGTAGTCATAGTCATTGGTATAGGGGGTTTCGTGGGCTTGTGCAGGGATTGAGTTCAAATATACTGTCAAGACCGGTTCTCAATGGTCTCCGAGAAGGTCCGAGGGCAGAGGAAGGCTAGGGCAAAAGTCTGGATAGTCAGAGTTTAGCATACAACTTAGTACACTAGTTTCCTGCCGAGTCCCAGAGGTCGGAACTACCCAGAGACTTTCTGGAGTTGAGTGAGATCGATGAGTATCTTATTCGATATTCAAACTGATGTGCTACAACGTATGTACAAAGCTTTTATAGTACAGAGAAAAGTCCAATGCAATGTCCAGGGTGTAGCGACTACCAGAACACAGTACAGATGAATAACAATATTGGTGAGCTATTAGTAAGGTAAGTTGGTAGTTGCCGGATAGCCGGATGGTATGGGGATTAGTAAGACATACAGGCACGGTAGTATAGTGAGTCACTCAGAAGCATGAGAGAAACATACTAAATATGGAAACAGAAATAGAAATAGATCATAAGTCAAACCAAAGATGGAACGGAGTTTCACGACGGGAGCCCGTAGGGCTAGAACAACACCTCAGATGGTTGGACTGTGGTCCGGACCTTGCACACACGTCACGGATGTGACATTTGTGGTGGATGACTCCCAACAAGATCACCTCGTTATCTGCCCACACCCCTTTGCTGCCCATGACCTGTCATTCACCGACAATGTCACATACCTCAGGACGTTGTCAATCAGGGGCTCACCAGTCTTAACAGGGGGGTAATGTTACAAAACTCCCTGTTTCCCATTGTCGACTCCTGCATTCCACCTCTACTTCAGGCGTATGCCTCCTTGTTCATCGTGCTCATCGCTGCTATCGTTGTTTCATCCCTTGCCACTTACCGCATTATTCCCAGCACATCACCTGACAGCCTTATGTTTTGGTAGTCAGTCCAACACTGACTCATCAACCTCGCCTTGCCTCATCAGTCCAACACTGACTTGTTGGTCCCACTTCGCCTCATCTGTGGTCCCTGACTCTTTGCTGTACTATAGCTGCACGTACTGCACATCATTGCCTTTCCTGTACTTCCAGTACCTCCTTGTCTTGTTTGCTTGTTGGACTCATCAATACATACTTGACTCATAGCTGTGTCTCTTTCACCTATATAAAACCTAGCTACTCGCTGTGTACTGTATCTTTTTGCTACTTTGCAACCACACTATAAACTTATCCCCATTCTTTGGAGATATCAGCTACACTGGCCAAGGAGACCGAAAGCCTCATCGTCTCGAAGTAATTACCTTGCCATCGACTTACACACTTGTCCTTTGTTAGGACATTCATGTGCAACAGCATAACACTACATAAGTCATTGATATATTTTATTGACATATGGTTAGGAGAGGTGGAAGACATTGTCACTCAGCATTGCCAGTGTAATTGTGGCCTGCATCTCCCTGACAATGCCCAACTTACAGCCATATACAACCAGCAGACATCCAGAGCTTCTTGCCATACAAGCCATTCTGCTGTTGATGACCAGATATCTCCATCTACTGATGTTCCCATCCCTGCCCATCCCCCACCCATCATTCCATCAGCTACATCTGGGAAGATGTCTGATGGCAATTCAGACCTGTCCCAGCTCCAGTTTTACCCCACAGGCTGACCCAAGGGCTCAGCCTGGGGCTCAAGGCTAGGCTGAGCAAAACACTAGTGACTAGTCTCTGCAAGTGAGGGAAATAAAGTTGTCCTGGGTTTGAATTTCAGACATTGCCTCAAAATACACAAATAGTCAGAGTTCACTCTGGTCCCTCACACAACCAACAGACAGCATGTAGGAGCCTGAGCCCAGATAAACATTCAAAACAGGCATTCAAAATAGGAGCAATACACCAAAAGCATCCCATTCATGGAGGTTAAAAAAACATACCAACTGTAGGGAATGTGTTTTCCCTACTAGAGGATACTCTGTACTTATTCCTTTCTGATCTTCCTTAGAACTGTTTTCTTTTGAGACTTAGTGCACTTTTTTGGATGCTTCATCAATGCAGTAGTACCTTTCATGTACTTAGTTTTTTCTAAGAAGGTCAAGAGTGGATTTCCCCTGCCCCCCAGGCAGCCTCAGACATCCTCCCCCAGTGTTTTCTTCCAGGCTATAGGAGCCCCTTTGGAAGTACTCCCCCTTACCCCCATCCTCAGCATCACATTTTATTATCCTTCACCAGCCACATGGCATTATGGGTCATGGTGATCTTGTAAACAAGGTAATGACTTCCCATAATATGTTATCAGCCCAACATCTTCCTAAAATCATCCTGGCTCTTTCCTGTCTGATCACCACTCAGAAAAGAATTTCCTCCGCTGCTGCTCACTGTCGCAGCAGAACCTATCCCAGGCTTCCGTGACCGTCCCAAACCTGCTCGAGGTCTTGAAACAGCCGTACGGGGAACAAACATGGCATCCCCAGTCTTGGTGGGTGGCGCAGCACCAGAAGGCAGTTCTTCCGAGATATCCAGATCAACCTCCTTGAATACTATGGGTTCTGTCCTTAACGTCAACTTTCCAGCTTCCTAAGGAAAAGTAAGCCCCCCTTTCAATGTCATAAGGGAGTAGAGAGGGGAACATATTTACCGCTGCACTCTCCAGTTCGACTATCGCTTCCCGTGCTTCCGACAAAACTTCTACTCGTTTCACAGTAGCAAATCTTTCAAGCACTTGTTGAAGAAGACCTTCTTGGGCATCAGGAGGTAAGTTACGAATACGAACGGACCGGTTCCGAGCTTCCGCGCGACGGCCAAGACCCGAATCCGCGAAGGACTCCCTGGAGAACGGTAGAGGTATGTAGATCAGCCTAGGATGAGGGGAAAAAATATATATGAGGAATTCCTGACCGATTCTTGGCCCGGACACGCGTGTCTGCGAGGGTAACAGCTATTCGTCGTTTCTTTAACTCGTAGTTATTCGCAGAGAGAGCAGCACGAGCGTCTGCCTGTGCAAGCGCAATATCATAATCCAGCAAAAAGCGGCCTCACTTATATAGCTTACCTCGTTTTGAAACTCTACAAAAGCAAACCCTTTCAGTTGGCCGTTTCTGTCTTCGGCAAGACGGATGTCCTTCACAGATCCGTACTGGAGCAACAATGATAAAGTGTGAGCTCATTCACAGTCACCAAAAAAACGTTCGCACCGTTGAGAATAGTCCCAATAGGTCATCCTTGGTCGTGAACTTGCTGAGTCCCGCGACATAAACCTCCCTGTCGTTTGCATCTGCGTCCGTCCGTCCCTTTTTGTGCTCAGGGTTGGACACGTATACGTTAAGAGTCCGTTCAGGCTCGACCTCTCGGCCATGCAACTCTAATGCTCGTTCTGCTGATTCCTGTGGCGCAGAGAAGTGAGAGCTGGATCCCCTAAGGGAATATATATGTGACGCACTGGCGATATGTACTGCACGTAGCAGAACCGCCGTGTCATTTTGAACTTTTTGCTCGGCCACCGTACGTCAAAGAGGGGGCCGTACTACATGGGTGTGTCAAAAAACCGACCAACCAGAGATGTAGCGATGTAAAAGTGGACAGACCTGACTGAACAGGTCTCGCACGGACGTGTCGTCCCACTTCTCAGGGAAGTTGGTAACGTATAACGTCGAACGCCAAGCAAGGTGTACGTTGACCTCTTCTCCATCAATACGTTTTTTATCTTTGGTCAATGCAGCAGGGACGCTGTCCTGATATAGGGATTGATTATGTAACACTGAGGGGAGAAGGCGCATCAGAAAACTTTACCCGCGCCGTGAATTCGACGGTGGCTACAAGAGCTTGTGGCAGCTGTGTGATCTTCACTTCACGGATCTCTCCGCACTAAGAAATGGTCAGTTATATGCAGTCCGCAGAACGGGAACGAAACAGCACGCACATCCTTGAACAGCGTTTTTAACTGTTCTTCACCCGTCCCTGAAGGTAGATCCGCAACGAATACAGTACAGTTCTCTCGGTCTCTACCAGCACGCTTGTGAGACCATGCTCACGCTTCATTACTGAACTCACTTACCTTTTCAACGGCGCTGGCGGTTTCTCTATTTGCGACAGTTAGACATCCAGTGCAAGGCCATATGTGACAAACAATATACTCACCTAGTCTCTGCCGTTTGCCATCGGTAGCTTCAGCGGGTTCGTCATCACCTGCCTTACGCTTCCCCAAAGCGCCTGAGTTGATCTCGTCGACGTCCATGCTTTCGCCAGTACCATCCGCAACAGTGACCTGTCCAGTCTCTGGTACCGCTGCAGAAGTAGGAACTGAAACGGTTTCCCGTTCCTTAGCATGTTGTACTTGCGCCATCTCGAATGCCTTTTGAGCCTCCTGCAAAAATCGTATGGCCCATCATGAGCCGATCTGAGGGACTAATATATCACCTACCTGGATGCGCCTTGCCTCCACCTGCGTTCTTGCACGTTCAACACGTGCCAGTGCCTCTTCGAGAGATACTAAGGACCCGTGTGCATACTCGAAGTTGATCCATGCATCCCACAACGCTTCGGGATAGTCCAAGTTTTTGGCGCTAACTTCTTGAAAGGTGGAGCGAGCAAGGTCGTGGTGATCCGTGCGTCTGACGGCGCATATGTCTTGAGGTTACACAAATGAAGCATAAAACGAAATAGGTAGGAGAGGCTCACATGAGAACATCGGTATATGCTACCCAGGATGCCCAACTCGATTTGTAGTGCTTTGCGGTAGCTGCCCAAAGTTGAACTGCTGCATCAGGCATGCCAGCAAGGTTCAGGTACTAGGGCAGTCAGTAAATACCGTGCGTAGGGGAATTAACCGATGCAATTTATGTGCGTACCAACTCGGAAAGGAACTTTTCGAGTCTGAATCTCGGGTCTCCCGCTTTGGACGCTATGAAAAAGCAGCAAACCAATTGCAACGTCGTTGTCCTCTCACAGGAAAACACTCACCTCCTCTTACCATTGCCAGTCCGTCCTCCACGATCTTGACGAGGTCGGCGAACGAGTCTTCGTTAGCACGCCCCGCTTCAATACCATGCTTCTCCGCACTTGCCCGGGCAAGGACGAGTGGAATGATCTGTTCGGGATCACGATCTGGACTGCCCTTACCAAGTTTTGTGAAAAGGTTGGTGGATAGAGCTCGGGCATATGCGTCTAGATAATTGTTGAAATACTGCAATGGCAGCAGCAACCTCCATGACTTACCCGGGATCGATTCTGCCTCCTCGACTGACTCGTCCTCTGCAAGATCACTCTTGTTCTTTTCCTGCGGTGCAGAGGGATGATCAAAGCTCGGCTACCACGTATAGCCATAACATACCAGATGACGAATGTATCTTGCCCAAGTTTCACCAGATCCAGGCACACTCCTCATTGCGCGACGTAAAAGGGTTGTCATCTCGCTGTCCTCAGCCCCTCGTGTCCTCTTCCAACACGTCACTTGACCGTACAAGCAGTCGTCGGAAGAGAGAACACTCACCGAAAAGTCCAGGTACCCGATCCAAAACGAACGCAAGGCCTCCTCAGCTCCAACCTCACCAGAAAACCGACGCTTAGCGGCCTCTGCAAGGGCACGTTCATATACACCCGTCAACACGAACACATCTAATTTCTTCGCCCGTCGTTCAGAAGAGATGTATTGCGCATACGCATTCAGCGAAGTCTGCTAACTAATTGATGAGCGGCCCCAACATCCAAGGATGGATAACGTACAAGTCCAAGCTCGGCTGCTTCACGACGCTGGTATGCTTTTGCTGCACGAGAACGCAGTTTGGAGGCAGCGACGAGAAGTGCTTCGTATTCGCTTGCAGGTTTGTATTTCGTCGTAAATGATGAATACGATTGAAACGTGCCCTCGTGTTCTATATGCGGAGTCAGCTCGCACCCAGAAGTTTCACACTGGAACAAACCTGAGTGTGGCTGTTGCAGTCGTGCGAGAATAAGATTCTGAACGTAGTCGACAAGAGGTGGCCTGTACGAAAAAGGCATGAGATTGGGGATAGCTGGATGACTGCCGCCAAACGTGCCTTTCCTCGACTGGGGTTCTGTCGAGCATGTCGAGCTCCCAATCCCTTTGCAACCGCCAAAGCTGCTGACTCTACAGGGGATAAGACACCTTGCAAGGCGAGAGATAGGATGCTCACTTGGCTCAAGTGCCCTGCGCCCTTGGCTACTACGGCGTCGATAGCTTCTCGCGCCCATTGGGATGTGAACACCTCCTTTAACTCTTCCGGTGAATCAACGGCCACATTGAAATGCTCGTGGACGTTGATCAAGAACTCTACGTTCTTTCTTAATAAAGGGATTGCTGCGACCAGCAACGATGAGTAGGTAACACTTGAATAGAGCGACAAGGGCACGGACATAGGTAGTCCCTCTCCGCACGCTCATACAATTCCAAGACCTCTGCGACTCTCGCGCCCTCCTCCATGACCAGCGAGGCTACCTTGTCGTCGATGATGGGCATCCACACCTCGTCCCCCACTGCCAGATAGTTGGCAACCATCTCTCGTGCCTCAAGAACCTGCGAGTCCATGCCCGGCAGAGACATGGCCAGTGAGATGTGCTGGGCGTGGAGAGCGACATCGTACGGGCTGGCGGAGAGCTGGGTCAGCAAATCGGCCAGTCTCTCCAGCTTTTGTGCCTCCTCGTCGACGCCATGCATCTCTTGCGGCTGTTGGTCACTGACGTCGGCGGAAGCGCGACTGAGAATCCGGGGTCTAGACAGTCTTGAAGGAAGACGAAGCCCCCGATCACCGCTGGTGGATCGCTGCAGATGACCGTTGCGCGCCTTTCGCGTTGGTCGATTGCCGATTGTAGACATTCATATTCCCGGCTCACTCGGGAATTGGTTCTTCCTCTCACCACGTGCCAAGTCGACGGTAGATATATACATAGCTTACATGGACGTGAAATGACAACCTTCCAGCTACCGGGGACCGCCCATCCAGCGTTCCCAAAGACCTACATACCATGGCCGAGATAGTCGCCTCCACTGAAGACCTTCTACCTATCCCAGATGACCTGACAGTCCCACAGTTCATTCTAGACTCCCACCACCCCTACCGCCCTCTTCGCAGGCACAGCATCCCATGGTTTATTGATGGGCAGACGGGGAACAAGGTTGGCCTGGACGAGGTATGGCAGTTGTCTCAGTGTCCATAAACCTCGTTTGCACGCTCTATGTAGCTTCGTGCTCGTACTTACGGTCTCGCAAACGGTCTCAAAATCAAATATGCTATAAGTAAGCCGCTCGGCGCTTCTTTCGTCTATCACAAGTGCATGACTACTTCCCGGTAGAGGAGGATGACCTCGGTATGCCACATCCTAGTTACTACCGACGGTCACGGTAATCCCCTTTCAGTTCTTGTACACAGTCCAAACCACATAGGTGCAGCGCGTCGTCATCACCTACATCTTGATTGTTCATCTCTCCCCCAGATTATCCTGTCGTCATGTGGGCAGTTCACAGGCTAGGGGCTATTATTTCGTGGGTGCATAGACTCTGCCTGCGTGTACTCCTCACCAAAAGCGACCCAGTGGGGCCAATGCATCTTTCACCACAGACGAGCTTTTATACCACATGAATATGGTCAAACCCACGGTGCTCATATCGCATCTTGACTGCTTGCACACTGCGCACTCGGCTGCAAAGGCAGCAGGCATCGACGCCAATCGTGTCCTCGCGTTCGATGATCCTGCGTCTCACACTCCTGGCGCGTCCACCGTTCAAAGTTTAATCACTCTCGGTTTAGCCAGCCCGCCAAGCTTCACCGAGAGAAAATTGAATCCTGGGGAAGGGAAGACAAAAGTGGCTTTTGTCAGTCTTTCCAGCGGTACCACCGGAAAGCCTAAGGTGGGTATAGGTAACGCGACCTGTCACTGCGGAGAATTCACCTGTAGGCATCCAGGCTATTGCAATACCTCACTATACGCCAATCGCCACCTCGGTTCAAGTAGCCTTTCATCTCAGAGTCAACGACGATAAAGTGCCATGGGAAGAACGACGGTTTAGACCCGGGGAAATAGCATCTGCCGGTAAGTTTCCCGTTGATTATAGAGGGCGGAGCTTAACGTCCAACCAATCAGTCCTTCCAATCTACCGTGAGTGCATTGGCTGAGACTGATTACCTCTGAAATGATACATTTCAGACATCTTCGGACTGGCTTACAATGTAGAGTTTCATTTATCACAAGCGGCTGTTAGATAGGCTGATATTGTGCAGCTCCATTTCATGCTTTTCTGCGGGGTAAGTTGTCGGTGATCTTATCATAGACATCCGTCTTGGTGATGCGGGAAACAGTTGACGATAGTCATGATCAACAAGTTTAATCTGGTTAACCTCCTTCAAACTATTGAAAAGTTCCGCATCACACATCTCCCGTGAGGCTCTTTTTTTCGACGTTGTATTAACATAACACGCCTTTCAGACTCGTGCCTCCTCAGGTCGTCCTCATCTGCAAGGTGAGTCCCCCTCTCATTCTCTAGACCAGGTTTCTTATCGTCTGTCACAGTACCCTAAGGTCCGGGAGTACGACCTGAGCTCTGTCCGGTTTATCAAAACAGGGGCTGCTCCGCTCGCCAGCGAGACCATGAATAAATTCGCATCATTATTTCCAGGTGCACATATTGAGCAGGGTTACGGTAAGTACTTGAAAAATTGAATAACCCACCCGCCATCAAATAAGATCGCATGTTTAGGCACAACTGAGGCATCGGCAATTTCAATCTGCCCTTTGGAAGCAAAAACCGACTTGAGCGCCAGTTCTGGTGTGCTTTTGCCAGGTATCTCGGCCAGGGTTGAGAGACCGGATGGCTCTCTCGCAGACTGGGGCGAGTTGGGCGAGCTAGTGATCAAATCGCCAGCATTGGCCTTGGGATACACCCACGATTCCGAGGCGTGCGTACTTTCGATCTGAGTCCTTCGGCACCAGCGGTTGACCCTTCTCCACAGGAACAGGGAGACATTTTCGGATGGGTGAGTATGCTTCAGACGCGGGTTAACAAATTTAGATGGTTTGCCGGTAGTTGGTACAGGACCGGAGACGAGGTTAGACTACTCAAGACAGGCCATCTCTTCGTCGTCGACCGTCTGAAGGTGTGCGAAAGTCTAAGTACCCCAACTTGGAAGTCTGACATTATCACAGGAAATGCTGAAGGTTAAAGGCTTCCAAGTCTCTCCCGCGGAATTGGAAGGTTGCATACTTGAACATCCAGACACAATAGACACTTGCGTGGTGGGTATTCCGGATGAGTATAGTGGGGAACTCCCCATGGCATTTGTTGTCTTGCACCCCCGGACTGCTGCGCGGATCCGAGAAGACCCGCGCATTGCCGGGGATATAAAACAATCCATCATTCAGGTATGTGAAAATACCGGGCTGTAACCGTGATATGCGCTTGGACCAGGAGATTGATGGGAGTGGCCCGCAGCACGTCACAAGTAAGAAGGCAGCTCACAAAAGACTCTCTGGAGGCATCGAGTTCATCGACGCTATTCCGAAGGCGCCAACGGGGAAACTACTGAGAAGGGTCTTGCGCGATAGGGCAAGGAAGCAGCGAACGAAAGTACGAGGGATGCTGTAGTATCTTTATCGTATACCTTACGGAAGTCGTTTACGCATTCGACGCACCTAGGCCTTTAGCAACTTATGAATTCAACATGCATAGTTCTTCCTTTGTACTAGCAGTAGCTTACTACTTGAAAAGGGCAGTGTGGGTACCAGCGTCAGTATTATCTCCATAAAGGGTTGACGGCAACTGCAATTTGGTAACTCAAGGCCTCACTGCTTTGTCTCGCCGAGGTTTCCAGTGCTCTCCAAGACACAAAAACGATGCTCGGAACTTTCCCGTGGCCGTAGTCTCAATTCCTATTGTCACTGCCCATCCGATGGCAGACACAGCACCGCAGAGTGCTGGAGCGCCGGAAACTTCTTTTGTCTCGTCTCACGGCTTCGGCTCGCAGATAATCATCCTTCGAGCGGTCACACAACCCGATATACAGTCATAACAACCCCTGTGGCACGGAAGCTGTCATGGTGAACCCATAAATGAGGTCTTCCTCGCCTCTCCTCTCGTTGCGATTGCGATTTCGACGAGGCCCACACGGGCCCCACCTACGGGCATGCCCTCCACCCTCAGGCGATCACGCCGCCGCGAGCTGACACTTACCCGCTCGTCCACGAATGCCATTCGAGACAAGGTGTACCCTGAACAGTCAGTTTGACATTCTTTTGATATGATTGTGGCGGTTGGACTGATGATATGTGAGCTTTCAGTCGCCCTTGCATCGATCATGGCAGATCACGTCTTACAGATCGCACTAATGTGCGTCCTTACGTCCCGCTAGTCACGACACCACAGGGTGTGAGCCCCTCGGTGTTGGACTCACGCCCATCGATAACTTCCTCCGTTTATCGCAACTCGCGCTCAAACTCCATCATGCCTATCCACCCCATTCGCCGATTGCCTCCTGAACTGCTCGTGCACGTTTTCATGCTAGGCTCGTTTGATGATGTAATGTTCCCTGTCCTCGTGTCTCACGTATGCCACTCGTGGAGGGCTGTCGCGCTCCATGCACATACTCTCTGGAGACGTATCACACTCACTCGACACTCCGATTTGACCATGTGGCAAGAACGTCTTCTGCGCGCTCGATCGTGCGCATTAGATATCGCAATCGCTTCTTCACGCGTCGGTTCTACTGTACCGCTCGACATCGATACCGTGGCGCTTCAGATGCACATGCTCATACCTTATCTCGCGCGTACTCGGTCTCTCGATATTTCGTTTGACGGGCTACATACGCCTTATTTGTGGAATACCGCCCTTGGACCGCTGTGCCCTCGGAGTTCATCCATTTGGGACCCCGAATCGCCACCAGTATCTGCTACGAATTCTAGAGGGGTCGTCATATCCGCTGCTCGACTAGAATCACTCAGTCTCCGATATCCCGGAAATGACGATACGAAGGAGTTCACCCTTTTCGGTGGATTCGCTCCGAGGCTCACCCGGTTGACCGTTCAGGGTGTACGATTGACGTGGCTTTCTGGGTTATTTGGTAATCTCCGATATTTGGATTACACCCATCACGGGTTCACCTCCGGGAAGAAAGCAGTCGACGAGCTGCTGTCGATGCTACAGGTGTCTGGTCAGCTTCGAGAATTGAAGCTATCTTTCACGACTAGAGTGACGATGGAAAGAGAAGTACTACATATTGGAGGGGGGTCGCCGATCGGGGACGGAGATGTCGTGACTTTGCCCCATCTCGAGTCCCTCACACTCGGCATTGAGGGTCAAAGTTCAGAAGTGCCGCCAGAACTGGTCTCTGTCGCTTCTCGCTTGTCACTTCCCAGGCTGAAGAAACTTTATTTGTATGATCCAGATCACGCGGGGTATATTCCCCGCTATCCTAGCCGCAGTATAGTACCGTATTTCGATGTCTTCTCTGGACAGGTATGCTGGATGCCCTTGACGGATGTGGTCGTCGAAGGGCGGTGGGTGGATGTACCGCTAACCTTTGGATTTGGAAGATTACCTTACTTCTGCGAGGACCATCGCAATGTATAATGGCTCGGTGGGACCTAGGAGTAATCGCACACAAGGTCATTCTGGAAAGTAGCTCTGAATGTATTATATCTCCTCGTGTATAATCTGCCATCTGATGTATATACCTAACTTTGTAATACAGTAGACTTTCTCATATTGTATGACGGTTGCATAGCCATTTTTCCCATACATTATGACAACGATACAATAGTGAACTTGTGACATGTGACTATGTTACACGTGATGTGTTATCTGTGACGTGTTACTTCCGTTGTAGGAAGGCATCCAGCGTCGCCTGCGCGGTCTCTTCGCCATCTCCCGACGCAATGAACCACGCAATTACCAACTGCAATGAGGATTACGCATCACTGAGCGGAAGTCTCAACGGATGCCACCTCGAGCATTCATACATGTCAATGAGTGGCTTGGTAATGTTTTGGGTGAGTCCCGCAGTGCAGAAGACTGCGGGTTCTTGATCCCCCCTGTCTGATTCATTGTCTTCAAATTCACCATGCTCGATGGTAAGTTCTTGGCGAACAGCTACTTAGGACTATCCCCACCTCCCTGCCCTTAAAATCATACTCTGACTCTCCAACCTTCCCCTCTTCTTTTGGCCCCAGATACTTGTCTATACTTGGTGGTGGCCCAATGATCCGATTGCGAGATTTCAACTTTCTAATGGACCCAGCCGAACAGTGACTTAGCTAAGGTATACTCACTTTTGTTCGTAGTAAGTTTCTTGTCCGAAATTCCACCTTATCACCTATTCCATCCCTGCCAAACCGTCATGTCATATTGTATAAATACTCCATGGGAGTCATACATTATTCAATATGACAATTTTTGTATAATTCCCTGCATACCACTGTGGTCATAGCCAATTTTTCATACAGTATCAGATATATACAATAGAACACCATGCATTATGAAAAAGTCTACTGTATGTAGAAACGGGGGCGAACGACAAGTCAGGTGTCCCAGGGCCGGGCGGATCTCCCACTGCAAGGCGTACGAGACTTCGATTTCCCACCTGTTACCTGGGTACGATAGCGAGCACACACCATGGTCTCCCCGGGCGATTTTACCCTCCAAAAGCTATACGATCTCAACGGCCTCGTCGCCCTCGTGACAGGAGCTGGAACCGGCATCGGACTGATGATCGCACAAGGTCTGGCAGCAAACGGTGCGCGCGTGTATATCACTGGTAGGCGAGCTGAAGTCTTGGATCGCGTCGTCAACGAGTGGAGTCAGAGGAGAGGGGATTCGATGGGAAGTATAATCGCGTGAGCTTAGTCCTGTTGTGTTTACTCCGTCAATGCGGTATTATTGATACGGTCGTGGGTCACCGCGATCGTGATGGGCGACGGTGCTGCTCAGGGTAGCGATGGATGTCACAAACAAGGAAAGTATACAAGTCGTCGTGGATAAGTTGACAAGTGATGAAGGCAAGCTGCATATCTTGGTGAACAAGTCCGACAATCTTCTTCTCATTCCACGAGCGCCAATAGCTGACGACTTGCTACGTATACCTACCTACATTTCGCCAGTGCGGGTCAATCGGGTCCCACGTCATCAGAACTCAATAAGCCCACACCGACATCGCAGAAGAACGCAGACGAGCTTGGCAAGTATCTCTTTGCAAACGAGTCCTTCGAAGAGTGGTCTAGTCTGTATGCCATCAATACGTTCTCGACTTACTTCGTTACCGTGGCATTCCTCGGCCTTCTCGAGAAGGGGTCTCACGACAGACCTGGATTTTCGTCTAGTGTCATAAACGTTACCAGCATCAGCGGCTTGATCAAGCTCGCTCAGCGACATGTGGGTTGACCCCGCGTACATCTGCCCGTACAGTAGTTGACTTGCTCCCGTGGGTGACCCATCAGTTCGCCTATAACAGTGCCAAGGCCGCTGCATCGCACATCACGAAGATGCTTTCCACCGAATTCGCACTCAAGGGTATTCCAGTCCGAGTCAACGCCATCGCACCGGGCGTGTACGAGAGCGAGATGACATATGACGTCATAGATGGACAACAGGCAACGGACGCAATTGGGATGCCGGTGGTGTCGGTGCCAGCAAAGAGGCCAGGATCGTGAGTACAGTCTTCTCTCCGCTGTCATCGGCATGTGTTGACTATGTTCGCTCTAGCGCCATGGAGATGGCAGGGACAGCGGTATATCTTGCATCCCCTGCCGCGGGTTACATGAATGGACAAGAGATCGTGATAGACGGTGGTTATGTGGCAGTCAACCCGGCTAGAGTTTGAATTCTTCAGAAACTAGTTCATACCTTGTACTTGTGTGTTCCCGTGACATCCATAGATGCGAGTAACAGTCAGCCTTATCATTACGTGCCCCATGGGTGGTCACAGACCCCCTGACTCAACGGGATTTACATTCGCACATCATCTATCTTCTCCGAGAGCCCCAATGGAACTGACCGACTTTGACTGCGTAGTTGTAGGTGGCGGTCACGCAGGCGCTTCGGCGGCACTTGCAGCGGTCGAGTCTGGATGTGTCAACGTCCTGATTGTCGAAAAAGCACCTAACGACTGGGTGGGAGGGAATGGCTACTTTACAGCCGGTGCATTCCGCACAGTACACGGCGGCCTGCCAGATCTGCTATCCATCGTGCGTAACGTGACGCCGGAACAAGCTCAGAAGATCGATATCGAGCCGTACTCAATCGACGACTTCGTCGGTGACATCATGCACTTAGGCGATAACAAACCGGATGTTGTGCTAGTCGAAACAATGGTTTGCAATTCGAGGGACGCAGTCGAATGGCTAGCGAAAGCCGTGGATGTTCCGTTCATACTGTCGTTCCACAGACAAGCATATGAGGTAGGCGGAAGACAGAAGTTTTGGGGAGGAGTCGCCTTGAGCGTTCAGGACGGGGGTAAGGGCCTGATCAAGGCTGACATGGCGGCCCTGAAGAAGGCGGGGGTGAACGTATGGTTCGAAACTCCGGCAGTCCGACTCATAGATGAATGCGGTGAAGCGACAGGAGTGGTTGTTCGCAAAGATGGGCGAGAAGCATCGCTAAGGGCACCATCTATTATACTCGCATGCGGTGGGTATGAAGCAAGTGCTGAGTTGCGTATGAAGCATCTGGGAGCTGGCTGGGAGAGAGCACGGGTATATTTTTGGCTGCTGACTCGTAGTTCACGCTTACGGAGGCTAATCAGGTCAGGGGAACGCCCTTCAATACTGGAGACGGTATCGGTATGGCACAAGCCGTAGGTGCCAAGTTAGTAGGCGACTGGCTTGGTTGTCACAGCACCTGCTGGGACGCCAATGTATTCGCTGATGCCGGTGACCGGAAGTTGAGCAACCAATACACGAAGAGTGGATATCCGCTAGGTATCATGGTCAATATCGACGGCGAGCGGTTCGTTGATGAAGGAGAAGATTTCCGGAATTATACGTATGCGAAGTGTGGCAGGGCTATTCTTTCTCAACCAGAGGGCTTCGCCTTCCAGGTGTGGGATGCAAATATGACACCTTTTCTCCGAAAGGAGGAGTATGGCGACGATGTCGTAGAGAAAATTATAACATCGAGCATTGAAGAGCTCGCCGACAAGATGGCGGAACACGGCCTTCGCGACAAAGCTAAATTTTTGAGAACCATCAGCGAGTACAACTCAGCAGTTTCTCGACACAGGTTGGAGAATCCGAGCTTGCGATGGGCCCCTGCAGTCAAGGACGGTCTGTCAACGCAGTCCTCAACTCAGTCACTCACCGTGCCGAAATCCAACTGGGCAGTGCCAATCGACACAGCACCCTTTCTTGCTGTGAAGGTGGCCTGCGGGATCACATTCACCTTTGGAGGGCTGGCAATCGATCCGGACACCGCTGGAGTGCTGTCGGAAGCGGGCCGGCCTATACCAGGACTGTTCTGCACAGGAGAGTTGGTGGGAAATTTGTACTACAGCAACTACCCCGGTGCTTGCGGGCTAACTGCTGGGACAGTGTTCGGCAGAAAGGCGGGACTGGGGGCTGCGAAACGAGCGGGAAAGTAGTCTACTAACCTCTCAGTAGACATGATATGAACTTGGGGGTTCGGAATGACTGCCCTACGTGTAAGTAGTTACGGCATGAAAAAAGAGAAAGCCGGCGGGATGGTCGAACTGGAAATTACGTCATGGGAGCACTTGTTTCGACTTTTAAATCTCGGCTAGTGGATTTCTGGCTGACAGCCTTCCCCGTGCCAGCGTTCATTGCAACCAAATCGCGGTGTGTGGAGCACTGTGGTAGTTGGTGCCACTGGCTAATCTTTTATCGCGCGTTTTTCCTCTTCTTTTTTTGTTTTTTTTTTGTTTTTTTTTTTTTTTTTTTTTTTTTTTTTTTTTTTTTTTTTTTTTTTTTTTTTTTTTTCCTAGTTCGGTGGGAACGCGAGACGATTCATTCATCGCTCTAGCGTGAACTGGTCGGGTCATGGCGCTTGACGAGACTCTGAAGATACCCCCTCCCGGTGCCCCAAGCGGGAGTTCTACGGACGCTGTAACTACGGCACTCACCGATACCTCATATCGACCCGCTAGCGAAACCCGGCAATCCGTTGTACGAAGCAGTAACGCTCGTGTTCATGACCGCTGCTATAGCCTAGACGCTATTCCCTTACAGTCGACGAGCAATATTGGACATGTGTCGCGCGAGACTTGTAGCGCGTCGCCTGGACCACCCGCGTTCATCTTTCCGGACACCCCCTCGGCTCGGACAGGCCCTCCGCGTTCGCTTTCGTATCACTTCACTCCGGCTTATTCCCCGTCCATCTCGCAGATGTTTCCACTCTACGACGAACCAGACAGCGCCCATATCTACGAAAGCGATGATGGCGGGCATCCTTCCCAGCATGATCCGCACCGATTCGAGCCATTCCGCGATCCGCTGGAATTACATAACCCCAGCTCCGAAGGAAGGGCGCAGGGAAGAAAGGGTGTCGACAAACCTACGAGCGAGAGTCGGAAGGTAACACAAGAGCCTTCCGCGGAGGGCAAAGGGAAGGAAAGGGAGAAACCCCCTATTGGTATCGATGAACACTACCCCTCACAACACGAAGCACACGGGCACGACCAACAGCATACGGAAACGTGCAAGGAGCGTGTTACTTCAGAAGCACTCGAAGGACCCGAAACACAGCCTTCCCAGCGTGACGACAAGCAGAGCTCTGCTAGGTGGGCGAAGTTGCGATTACTCGTCGCACCAATGATACATCGTGCCCCGTCTGTTACACAAACACACTCCGTGGTTTCTCCAGAGGTAAACATCACGGATGAACTGATCACGGGCTGTCTCTCTGCCGTGCTGCTCAAACTATGGTTTGAGCGCGACGACAAGGGCCACCGTCGCATCCCAGTCCTGCTTCATCGTCTCCGCCTTCGTATCAGCGACAGTTTGCACCCACTACATGCGCACAAAGCAGTGTTTCGGATAGAGTGTGAATATGCGAACGGCGCTATTCGATGGGTCATCTATCGCCGACTCCGTGATTTTGTCTCCTTGCACACCCATTATACGCTTTCAAACACTTTTGGCGGTAGAAAGGATACGCTGCCAGAGTTTCCGCTCACTAGTTCGTGCTAGTCTGCATCTCTGCATCGCTCTCAAGCAACTGATCTCGCGGGCATCCCAGGTCTCCCTTATCTCAAGTTCCTCAGGCGGCAGAGCGGTAGAAATGCTGTCAGTCGCGCCGACTTCGCGCGGTTACAACGTGAAGCTTTGGAGAACTACCTGCTTAGTCTCATCCGTGCTGTGGTAGGTGATGCTCGACAAAGTACTTGGTCAGCTTTGACACCTTCACACAAGATGTGGCATCCATCTGCGAACAGGTTAGCAGGTTTCTTGGAGATTAGTGCCCTGTTCATAGCCCTGGCTCCATCTGGGGGTTTGCAATACAAAGCCGGCTTCCTGCGCATCGATATAGCTGGAAATGGCGTGAACATAGGACGTAGGTCATTAGGTCGAAAGGCCCGGAAAGAGTCACGCTGGTGTGCTGTCCGGGACAGTTATGTAGTCATAGTCGATGACCCTGGGGAGGTTCGTGTGTTCATGTTTTTGTGATGTCCTTCTCTGATGTGCCCTGTTAGCCCGTAGTTTGGGATGTCTTCCTTTTGGATCATGACTTCCACGTCATTCAACCTGTGCGTTACTACCGCAAGGGCTTGCATCTTCTTCGACGCGAACCCTCGGATGAGAAAGACCCTCGCACCCGAGAGAATGTCCGTATTGTCTCAGAACATGAGGCAAATGGTTTTTCTTGGTTAGAATCCTGTAAAAACACATTATCGCGCATACTTTGTTTCGGACGCCGGTCTACTCCTAACTTGATCGGCGAAAGCACAGAAAAGCCCAGTTCCAATGGGCCGTTGTCGGACGGGTGGGATGATTCCGGGCTGTTGGTCGGCTCTGTCGTTCCTGCGTCTGTGCGGTCACCGATAGTTGACCCATCCACGAATCAGGATCCCCTCGTCACAGATACGGATGACAGGGACGTGCAGCCGCCGACCTCAGAGAAAGACCGGAGAAAGAAACGACCACAAGACGTATCTAAGCATACATTTTACGTTCAAAATTCGCAGATGAAACTGAAATTATTTGCGCGCAATGAAGTGAGCCAATCGCGCTTTAATATGTCATATGAACTAGACTGATACATACGTTTGAGGACAGCGTCAGATGTTGCAGTGGATCACAGCGTTGGAGAAAGCTTCCGCTTCTTCTCCTTGGGTGGCAAAAAATAGGTTTGATAGTTTCGCTCCTGTGCGAACGAACGTGGCCGCGCAGTGGCTTGTTGATGGGGTGAGCCAATCAACACCCTGCGCTTCGTGTTTGGGAGAACTTACTTTAACACGTGCACTAAGCGCGACTACATGTGGAATCTTTCTAGGGCCCTTATGATGGCAAGAGAGACGATTTACATCCATGATTGGTGGCTGTCGCCGGGTATGAGAAACTGATGTATTATGCGGTTATTATCTGATATCCTGAAGAGCTCGAGCTACGGCGCCCGAACAAACTAAAATATCGTATGGACAATATTCTGGCACGAAAGGCAAAGGAAGGGGTCAAAATCTTTATTATCATATAGTAGGTATCGTTCACGGGGCGAACATCTCACGCATTAAAGCTATGATCAGCCAGGAAGTATCGAGCAGAACTACCCCAACAGACAGCAAGTTCGTGGTTCAGTTGCTTCTGTGATTTGATGCTGACTGACCTGTTTGTTTAGCTATACGAAGCAAAGGCTAACGTCGCTGAATGAAAATATTATGGTTCAACGTTCCCCTTCTCACTTTCAAACTGGAACGTTCTATTGGGCCCATGTGAGTCGATGTCTACCTGTCGGTTGCGCCCCTGCAAATAACGTCCTCTTTCAGCATGAAAAACTTTGCGTGATTGACCAAACTATTGCGTTTGCAGGGGGTATCGATCTCTGTTTTGGAAGGTACGTAACGTGCAGTTATTAATAAGAATATCCTTCAAGAGACATCCCGTCAGGTGGGATACCCCTCAGCATGCCCTTGTGGACGACCCGGAGCTAAACCCAAATAAAGTGAAAATATGGCATGGTGGGCCTACTTCCTTGTTTCGTTGGTTCCACGCTGATGGGGGTCTGCAGGCAAAGATTACAGCAATCCACGAGTCGTCGACTTTCACACATTGAATAAACCGGATGAGGATATGTATGATCGGTCGAAGATTCCAAGAATGCCATGGCACGATGTTGGATTTCAGGTTGTTGGGCAACCAGCACGAGACTTTGCCAGGCATTTTGTGCAAAGGTATATAATTTCATGAACATAAGGCCGAAGAGTGCCCTAAGTTGATTATCGACAGGTGGAATTATTTGCTGAGGATCAAAGTACTCTTCATCATCCTACCCCAACCGCCTACTTCTGACTCGCGTTACAGAACCACTCGAAGACGATGCCATTCCTCTTGCCTCCTCCCGAATTCAAGCAGACTGAACTAGCTGCGATGGGCTTGACTGGGACTTGTGAAATGCAGATCTGCCGTTCTGCTGGGCCGTGGTCACTTGGTACTCCAGACCGAACTGAGCGCTCCATACAAAATGCATATGTGCACGGTGTGTGTTGATTTCATTTCAAACAAATAATTTCCTCAGGCTTTACAGCCATCTCAACTTCCGAACATTTTATATACATAGAAAACCAATTTTTCATCACATCGTGAGTTTCCTGTTCCTCGTTATCTGGGTCAGATATGCTGACACCGGGGCGGAAGTACTGTTGTTAACGACGTTAAAATCGAGAACGAGATTGGGGATGCTCTTGTACAGCGAGTTATTCGGGCCCACCAGGAGCGCACTCCTTGGAGGTGCTGCATTGTTATTCCTTTATTTCCTGGTTTCCCATTCCCCGTCGAGCACGGCGATGCAAGCGCAGTAGGCTTCTATCATGTGCAAATTGATGCTTTGCTCACGAACCGCTGGTAGGTTCGGATTATTATTGAATGTCAGAACAGATCCCTTTTCCGTGGACCTAACTCGATATATGCACGCCTCCGTAAAGAGAATATCAGCGTAAGTACCGAGGATGCTTCGCTCCGGTGGTGCTGATGCTCGCTCATAGCCCACTGACTACATCTCGGTCTTCTCGTTGAGGAACTGGGGCAAATTGCGCAACGATGTTCTCACAACTGAGATCGTGGGTACCAGCGACAATGGAATCCGGTTTGACACTGACTCATACCTCAGGTTTACGTTCATGCGAAGGTACTGCCTTAGTGCACGAAGCTTAATTTTTCTCTTTCTAATATATCCGCAAGGTGTGCATCGTGGACGACAGGCTAGCTATCATCGGGAGTGCGAACATCAACGAACGTTCCCAGCGAGGAGAACGGGATTCTGAGATAGCTGTTGTCATACGCGACACTGACATGGTCAACGGGCAAGTTCATCTTTCCGACTCTTGGTTTTCTGTCGCGACGTCTAACTGTGTTCAGTACGATGGCAGGGCACCCGTTCCAAGTTGGACGCTTTGCTCACTCGTTGCGCGTACGGCTCATGCGGGAACATGCCGGAGTTGACGTTGACGCTCTATCCGAGGATGAGTACGGATCACGTCGGCCACCTGAGCCTGAGCTACCACAGGAGAACCAGGATCCTCATCCAGAAACCAACAAGGGTCAGAATCAAACAGAGAAAACTCCTGAGACACCTTCACAGAACGCATTGGGAGACGCGGCGGAGGAGTTAAAGCAGGGTTCGTTCTTGGTATCCACTTCCTGGATAGCGCAGTGTAGAGCTGACGCGCTGTTATGAAGGGATAGCGGCTGCAGGAGATACGGCCGACCACATGGTTGTATCGGAGGCGTTAAAGTACCCCGCCGAAGCTGCGGAGCAGGAGGCGTTACGAGAGGAACGGACGACATTTACTCGTGAAGGGAAGAAGGTACCAGGCCTTACTAGTGCTGTGGTACCGACACTAGAGGAACAGACCATCACTGAGGGTCGACCTCCAGCTGTTCAAGCCGAGTCTTTACCTCTACGAGAAATTTTAATGAAGCGTGATCAACATGGGATCGGTGACGATGAACCACCTGAAGCACACACTGCAGACGGCCACGCCTACGGGGCGCCAGCGAACGCCTCGAAAAGTGCTCTTACGGACGACACGGTACCGTGTACGCATTCAGAGGGCAAAGATGCTAGTGAAGAGGAGCAGAATGCCCCTCGTGGCCGATCGATCTTGCGAAAGCATCTCGCAGGAAATCTAGGGCACAAACCGTGGACGTTACCTACACCTGCTCCCCATATCGATCCTGATGACTTTGAGGACCCGATCTGTGATAGGTTCTGGAAGAATGTATGGGTTGCGTGTGCTGCGCATAACGTGAGACCAATCCGATCTGTGTCATTGCGGTGCGCTGACTGTGGCAACAGACGGAGATCTACCGCAAAGTATTCCATGCCATACCCGATGATATGATAACCACGTGGAAACAGTACACAGAATTCGTTGCACATCACGAACGTTTCTGGAAACCTGTGAGTCTACTCCTTTTTTTCTGGTTCAGTTGCTTAGAATCGCACCGACACTATGGTAGCCCAAAGGCAGCCAATCTGTCGGGCCAGCATCGCGGGCACACTCCGGCATAAGGGAAGATCGATCCACTTCTGAAAATGGCCAGGGAACCAAAGAAAGTCTCCAAGGAAAGGAAGGAGAGCCACCGAAAGTGAAGTCCTCACGCCATGGTACGGAGCCCTTTGACAGAGTGGAATTGGAGGAGATGGAGAATCTATTGAAGGAGACGCGTGGACACCTAGGTAAGCGATACAGGCTGACGCCGCCTTCGAGTTGGAATTCATTGCTCGGCAGTGATCCATCCGACGCGATTTCTGGAGGGTGAAGATGAGGCCAATAATTTTCTCTTTGGTGCTGATAGGTGGGACGTTCTTTGAATGCCATCCAACGAAAATTGCTGACTAGATACCAAGGTTGTTACCTCTTCCGATCTATGATTGAGATTATGAGCCCTACCGTACGACGACGGAAGCTGAGCTACGAATAGAATGACATGGACTATGAATCAACATGTGTATATTATCACGAGCATTTCTATATTGATGGCAAATACCAGTTATTTTGGTTCCTCCTTGGCGGTAAGAAGCCGCTCGCTGAGCACAGCCACGGTCGGCATTTACCGGAGGTTGTGGCCGGGTCCAACGTCCACTAGCTTGCTGAAGCCGGGAACAATGTCTCTCCTTCGTGTCTGCGGTAAGACCCTCTGCAGGCCAGCAGCTACCGCATCACGCGCTTGCGTTCGTAGTATTGCCTCTGATACACCTAGCCAACCGGTCCAAACTCGGGACCCAGCGGAGAAGGAAAGTCAGCAAATATCGCAACCGATTCATGGTGAGGTGTTCACAGCTGATGTCGTGAGTGGTGCACCAGGTGGGTGTCTCTTCTATTTGGTTAAAGTGTGGTTACATTGAGCATGGGCTTGAAAAGGTGAACTGCGTCACCGTGCGGTGCGCATTTACCAGCCTACACGCAACACCATGCAGAGCGGTCCTGGAAAGTCGGAACGATGGCGTATTGATTGGGAGATCTTGCAGGGTGGTGGTCGTTGGGAAAACCCGTTAATGGGCTACGCCAGTTCGTACGTCGGTTCTCACTACGCAACCGGTCGTGTACTGATATCAATTCGTTTGCAGTGCGGATTATATGCAAGGCACTCGCATATCATTTGCAACAAAGGAAGCCGCTATACATTTTGCGGAGAAGCAAGGTACGTCAGCTGAACAATGTGATTGCGGCCTCTCCTGTTAACGTTTTGTTTGACTCGATCGAAGGTTGGGATTACTACGTGTACGTTTTCCCTTCTGTTGAAATACACAACGTAAGTTGCTGAGCGTCGATCCCAGTCAACCATCAACCACCAAGAGGATTCCTCCCAAGAACTATGCGGAGAATTTTGTCTATAAGCCACATAAGTTGAGGATAGTACGTACAAAGTAGAATGGTTAGATATTGTGCAAGATAATTACCAGCTCGGTTTGCTTCGTATTGTTTCGTGTGGTTTGTTCTCCGCAGCATGAGCCGGAAATTTGTTCACGAGGAGCTCCACGAATCAAAAGGGGGGAAATCGACGTCATGCGACTTACATGCCGCCGTCGCTCCTTTCATGCGCGGGAAGGTGGTGCTCCACCCTCGTTTTCTCTCTTCAACCCTCACCGCCAAGGGTAATAGACACCGTCGTTCTCTGGAGCGCTCCGCGGAATGGGTGACATAGAAACAAGGTCATTTTCCGAGGATTACAGGTATCACAACATCAGCTACCCTTTCCCACAAAATCTAATACTCTTTGAACTTCGCAGTGGTCTCATCGACGAGAGCATCATTGCAGTTGGTCTAGCGGTAATATGTATCACCTCTCATGAAGTGATAAAGAGACGGAGACGTGGGACTCATCCTCCTGACGGGCTCGGGAGTGTGGAGTCTTGGCAATTCGGATAGTATGTTCACCTTAAAGTTACTTCACCTTCTGCACACTTATGAAGGGGTTTACAAGCTTATACCAAGGTAGATCATGGGCGAGGTATGCAGGTAGTCCATCCGAGCCAATTTGTCTTAATGCGAGAATTTAGGAACCCGTCTCCCCCATTATCGCAAGGATCACCACTGTCGTGGGTGAAAGAGGCGGTTACACTGTCACAGACAAGAGTGAACGAACTGAGAGGGGTGGACGCAGCTCTCTACGTTCGTTTCCTTCAAGGTTGTTGTAAGTGATTTTTTTCTTCTTCAAATGGGCGATATCCGCATTCAGTCTTCCAGTGTACTTCACCCTCCTGCACACGTTCACGACCGTCCCCATCTTATTACCGATCGACATCCATTTTTCGCCGGATGACGTGGGCACCTACTCCATGACACGTGCATCGATTGCTTCATTAGTTCTGACTCCAGAAGGCTTAGGACTTCTTTGGATCCAGGTTTGCCTCTTATTCTGGCTCACTCTCACTTGGATAGCGACCCTCGTCTACATTTGCAACGGCGCCTTCGAATTCAGAGCAGCCAGGATTGAGGAGGCTGCACGTGTTGCAGAATCTGATGCTGCCGCAGAGAGGGATGCGCAATACCACCCCCATCCCCACCCTCAGTTACCATTCCATGATATACCCTCACCCCGTGAAGGTTCTAAACGCGGCCTACGCTTGCGCACCGTCATGGTGTCGAATTTACCTGTGGAGCTACGGTCCGAACAAAACTTAAAGGAGTACTTTGAATATTACATGTCGCGACCAATCGACCTTCCATCTGTCGGGATTACGTCTTCCGCACAACCAGGATTCGTAGACAAGGTTCTGGCATTCAGTTTTCATCGGGCAAGACGCATACCCAAGCGTATCCAACTACTTCAAGTCGGGCCTGGTTCCAGGGAGCCGCGACAAGGATCGGATGAAGCACAAGGGGATACTGGATCTGCACGAAATATTCCCATTATTGAACGAGTTGTCGTAGCGAGAAAGATGACGGAACTTGCCTCCCTCCTTGAGAGGCGCGAAGGCATTCTGTGTGCTCTCGAGGAGGCGCATGTTAAACTCGCTAGGAGAGCATTGGCGACTGTCTTTCGTGAAGTGGAAAGACGGAAACTCGCGAATTGTGACATAACTGACAATGCCGTGGCTGATGTCGGTCTTGGAGTTGAGCAAGCTGACGTTGAGCGACAGATGCCAGTGGATAATAACGCAGAAAACATGGATCTCCTCGTCAGGACACTCTCTCCATTTGTTGTTCAGTTTGGCGTTGCAGAATCTTCTATTCACAAGGTTGCCAGGAAGTCCAGAAACATCATTTGTTTTCGGAGAAAATCTAGGGCTCACAGAACGGCTAGTAACCTAGCTGCGACTTCGGGTGTCTTGAACGAGTCACACTACAACACAGTCTGGGACGCCCTACTCAGTCTTCCACGGAGTGTCCTGCATCCATACCAGCCTCTCGTTCATCTTTCGGTACTGTTCCGGGGCAAGAAAGTACCAGCCATCGACTACTATACGGCCAAACTGAAACTTTTAACGATGCTCATTACCCAGAACAGAGCGAAGGCAGTCGACGAGTATGACCCGGTCTCTACAGCATTTGTTACCTTCAAGGATCCGAAAGACGCAAGGAAAGCGTGTAGATATCTAGCCGTTCACCCCGACAATCCCTTGGCCTGCCTCGTTACTATGGCCCCTCAATACGAGGACATTGACTGGAGAAGGGTAATGAAAGCGACGTTTCGTGGCGAGGTATGTATTTCTGGTGTTTATGATGCTGGTGATCGGTGACATCGTCCACTAGCTGGTCAAAGACTGGGTAGTCAGCCTTGGTGTCTGGTAGGGTTAAGCACCTGCCGGAGAATCGCCACGTCTCACTGTACTGCGCTAGGGCTTTCACAATATTTTGGCTTTTTCCTATCTCTCTTTTCGTCGGCTTGGTGTCTATCCAAAGTATTGCCAGCTTTTGGCCAAGTTTGGTGAGCCTCTGAGTAATTTCAAGCGGTTTTGTCACCTAACTACTTTCGTAGTATAACTATCTATCCGACCATCCATGGCAACAAGACGTTATCCAATCCTTCCTCCCCACCATCTTGGTCTCCCTCTTGACAATCTTGGTCCCGCTTATTCTGCTATTGATTGCCAAGAAAGCATATACGATCACAACCCTCTCCCTCATTCACGATACGATCATGATATGCTACTACAAGTTCCTTATTGTTAACATCCTGGTTTTCTTTTGTGTTGGTGTAGCGGTTCTGCAGAGTTTTTTGACTTCGTTCCACGACTTTTCGGAGAGCAACATTCTCCAGACATTGGCCGACAGCTTCCCGAGTGCCGGTCCATTTTACGTTGGATGGTGTGAGTATCCGCCATCTTCGCAACATCTTCGTCCGCCTCTACTGACGTAAAGTTCAACAGTGATATTTACGACTGCTATACATAGTTCTCTGGAGCTAGTATTGTGTACGTCTCTAGCCTTGTCTCTCTACTGTGTCTAACGAGGGGACTTCGAATTTGCAGTCGGTGTATGGCTTATGTTTAATACTTGGACTTTTCTCACCTCCGGCCGTAGCTGCCACTGTTTACCTACTTTTCGACCAGGAGACAGACAGCTCCCCGCAAACGTGCGGACGGAATACGTCCTCGCACATTCAATTACTATTGTGTGTATGCCTTTTCGCTTCACAGCCCTTTGACCGAGTGTCATGTACAGATTGGTTACCGAACCACTTGCTTATCATCCACGTTTGTCTGCTTTTCGCAATACTCAACCCTTTGGTCGTGCCGTTCGGTTTGATATATTTCACAGTTGAGACAGGTATGTGTCATTGTGCTATGATCTGTTCGCCCCCCGGACACTAACCTTGTGTTAGTGGTCGTTAAGAATCAAGTAAGTGATGCCCCCGGTTTTCGCACCGAGGCAGTTGACGAAGGCATTTCAGTTTCTTCACGTATACGCGAAGAATTACGAATGTAATGGTCAAATTCTACTAATAAGAATGGTTCGCTACTCTCTTGATGGTGTGTGCTGTTAACTATATGCGCATACGCAAATTCAACAACGTCCTTAGGTCTCATGTTCTCGCAGGTTTGGTTGAACAGACCATTCTCTTCGAATGGAAGCCTAACTCACGTTGCAGTTTGTTTTTCTTGCATACATGGCTGTCCTAAAGAAAACTGTCAATCTAGCGCTTGCAGCTGTTTTGTTCATCATTACAGCCGCAGTAAAGATCATGTGCGTTCTAAGCTCTGAAGAGGCCGGGTCTCACTCAATCTTCACGTGTAGTATGACCCGCATGTGTCGCTCTCGTTTCGAACGAGATAACATCATGGAGGCTACGGCGGTATGTGGGGTTAGCAGTGAAAACGGGTCTGATCAGCCGATCGAACCTTCGGGGAGCAAAGAAGACGACGATAATACAACATCACACACCTCCAGGTTTCGTACCTGGCGCCTGCCGCAATGGATCAACTTCTCGTATGCAGCTGGTCCTCGGTTCAAACATTCTTTCGATAGCCGTCCGCCAATTCCTTTTCGCGAAAGGCAGCGATCTTTTTCTCGACTTGACTCGGTCAATGAGAGTAGTCGAGAAGAACGGCTGGAGGATACTCCTAGGCAGTTGGGAGGAACTTCTGGCTCAACGTCCTTGGTCCAGAAGCATCCTCCACATCCAACGTGGGACGACGAACCTCGCCATGACATCCCATACGATAATCCATTTTATAATAGGCCCATTACTAGTGCTCTATGGTTACCGAGGAATCCTTGCGGGGTACTTGACCTAGACGACACAATAGATCTTCACCAATCGCTAACCAGCGAGCCTGGCGCGGGAGATCTTGGGTTCAGCCAGCCGTCTTCCCCCAGTGGTGCCCCTATGACGCCAGTATATGAATCACCAGCCCGGAGTCCTGATGTCGAACACGGTTCCATTTTAGTTGTCCCGCCGAAGCAGTATAGTGGACAGGAGGAAATTGATTTGCCTGAGGGCATCCGAAACAGGGTGCTGGAAATGGACAGGCGCGAGGAAATTGAATCGACAGATGGGCGCCGCCCATCCCTTTTCCGTCAGAGGATCTCCAGCCACTCAAGAAGTGGAAAGAGTAGCATCCAGCGGGTTCCTCGTCGTCATCACACTATGGAAGACCAAGCTGTTCCGACCACGCCATCATCTGAACGGGGGGAGAGGTCGTCCCGTCCCAGAGCGATGTCGTTCCGTCAGACGCACCAGCAGGATTCTCGGTTCCTTGACCCTGCCTTGTGTCCCGACTCCCACGCACAAGCGGAGCTGACCCACTCTACAACATCCATCGTTCCTCATGCCTCACGGGCTTCTGTCACCGAGAACGTCACTACGGGGGAGGCAGTACTCAACGAAGCCATCGCTGAAGAAAGGATGGCCGCGGAGCGGCGGCTTAAACAGGAAGAGGCTGATGCCGCCCATCATCATAGACGCTTGGTTCCCGCGTGGCTTGCTTCATGGTTTTATGCCAGGGTTATCACTCGGTAGTGACATCACGACTATCTTATTCCAACTGGGCTTGCCACATGTAGGTTACTTACGACTTCTTTTTTTTTTTGCATCAGCACTTTCGACGTCTGTAGTGTGGGCCCGATCCGAGTGGCAGTGCCGCAGTGGGGTTAGGCGACAAATCAAATAAGGGGTTTAGGCTCCTCGGAGAGCTGGACAACATCTCACCGAAACGAACATTTGGTGAGCGAGCGCCACTTTCGGTGCTTGTGGCCACGGAATGTGCCATTATATTCTATGAACAAACACGAGTCGACACTGATATGATATAAATATGATACATCCTCGTGGACGCTGCATGTCCAGCCCTCGTCCTAGTACCACCACCTTGGTCTGCGCCTCTTTCTACTAATCGTCGTCGTCATCGGCGCTGACCACAACCGCAGCCCAAAATCTTTAAAACGCAAAACGTAGAAGAACTTTACAAACAGGCAGTTTCAGATTTGCCTCTCGTGTCCGTTCCATTTCCTTGGTCTTTGTCTAGCTTCGCCTGCTTATCTATGCTCTCCGATCAAAGCAAAAACACTCAAAAGCAGTAACCCCACAAAGAAATACAACATGTCTTCAGATCTTGAGGCTGCATCGATCGTCCAACCTGACGCTACTGTGGTACCTGCATCAGCACTTACCTCTACTAACAACCCCCCTGCCCAGCACTCACCAGCCTCTCCCTCTGCTTCCCTTCACGTTAGCAACCTTGATCCCTCCGTTACAGATGCGACGCTCTTTGAAGTTTTTAACATGATTGGCCCCGTCGCAAGGTAGGCACCCGTCTGACTATAGCAAGAATTGGCTCGCTGATGTGGCCCATCTAGCGTTCGCGTTCTCCGCGATGCAGCCAGTGGCTGCCCCCTGGTCTTCGCTTATGTCAATTACATGTACGCAGCTGATGGTACCTTTGGTCATCATCACCAGTTGCATGATTGCTCACTTTATCGTGCAGCCCAATCCGCTCTGGGAGAACTCAACCATTCTTTTATCAAGAACCGTCCTTGGTAAGCGGCCGATCAGGAACCGGCAATTGGTCAGGACTGGTCACAGCTGGTTTGTGACTGGTTTTGACTAATGTCCGGTTCACTGATAGCACCATCCATTATCTTTTTTACTGATCTCACTCCGATGACTCAGTCGTATCGTGTTGTCCCGACCCGATCCCTCTTTGCGCAAGAACGGTCAAGGCAATATCTACGTCAATAATCTTGATGAACAAATTGACCAAAAGGTAAAATTACTCTGTTCACATGAGATAAGGAGTATATACTTACCTTTTTCAATTGTGCAGGCTCTCTGCGATGCATTCGCTCACTTTGGGGACGTGGTGTCTTGCAAGGTCTTTACCGATGAATCAGGTCGGTCCAAGGGATATGGGTTTGTTCTGTATGAGTCAGTCGAGGTCGCCGAGGCTGCCATCAAGGCTGCCAATGGAATGCCCTTGAATGGCAAGAACCTCTACGTCAGTCACTATAAGAGTCGCGAAGTGTGTACTCCGTTCTCCTTGTATCCAACCAGGCTCTGAAGCCCCTTTAGGAACGTCAGTCCAAAAGGGAGGAGGAGGCTCAAGCCACCGACGTAAACATCGAGAGCATTAAGCCCTCTGTCACTAAGGAGGAGGCCGAGGCACCCTTCCAACAAATCAACGAAGTACGTCATTGAAACCTTTTGTTGTCGTAAGCCATACTCACCCTATTGACCAGATTCCGGATGGCATCAGAACCGTATTCACAGGCTCGTCTACTGTAATAGTGGCTGAGGAAGATGATGAAACGCCTGGTGCCGTTCATCTGGCTTCCAAAGTCACAGCTCAACCTTCTCCTAAGTCCACGGCAGAGAGAAAGTTCGAGTCTTCTTATTCCGAGGCCGCAGCCTCATCTTCTTGTGAGCTCACCTCCAACAACAATCCCCCTGCCCAGTACTCGGCGGCGCCAGCCACTCCCTCCGCTTCCCTCCATGTTTGGGAACTCGATCCATCCGTTACAGATGCGATGCTCCGTGAAGTTTTCGAGAAGTTTGGCCCCGTCAAAAGGTGGGCACCCGGTTGACTTACAGCGTGAATCTGTTCGATAATGTGGCTCAATTAGCATTCACATTCGTCGCGATGCAGCCAGTGGTCACTCCCTGGGCTATGCATACGTCAATTATCAGAATGTGGCAGATGGTACCTCTGGTCATCATCACCAGCCACACGATTACTTACTTTGCCTTTCAGCCCAACGTGCTCTCAAAGAACTCAACTATTCTACCATCAAGGGCCAAACTTGGTAAGTGGCGATATCGTCCGTCGTCGATTCATCTTTCGTACAAAGTATGACTCAGCCGTATCACATGGTCTCAGCCTGATCCCGCTCTGCGCAAGACCGCTCAAGGTAATATCTACGTCAGCAACCTTGATGAACAAATCGATGAGAAGGCAAGACTACTCTGTGTTCACATGGCGGTGGGTGATATACACTCACCCATTTCAATTGTGCAGGCTCTCCACGATGCATTCGTTTGCTTTGGGAATGTATTGTCTTGCAAGGTCGCTACTGATGACCAGGGCCGGCCTAAGGGGCATGGCTTCATTAACTACGAGACAACAGAGGCCGCCGAGAGGGCCATCAACGTTGCCAATGGAACGGTCTTGAATGGCAAGCAAATCCGCGTCAGTCCCTACAGGTCTCGCAAGGTTTGTACTCTGTTTTCCTTCGTCGATGGAAACTCTGAGGCTCTCTTAGGAACGTGAATCCAAATCGCAGATGAACGCTCCGTATACCAACGTCAACGTCGAGAACACTGACTCTGTCACTAAGGAGGAGGTCGAGGCGCCTTTCCAACAATCCGGCAAAGTACGTACTAAGATCCTTTGTTGTCGTGAGCTATGTTCACCCCATCGACTAGGTTCCGGATGGCATCAGAAACGTACCCGTAGGCTCGTCTGCCGTAATAGTGGCTGAGGAAGGTGACGACACGTCTGGTACCGTTCATACGGCTTCCAAGGCCGTAATTCAATATTCTAAGCCTACTGCGAAGGAGGCGGCCGACCCTTCTTCCCTGTCGATCTCCGAGGCGCCCAAATACCCAGTCTTGCAGCCTCGGCCACAGGAGCTCAAGCCAGGGTCAGCCAAGGGTGATCGTTCATCTACTCCCCCGCTTGCCAAGGGCTTTTCTCGAGAACGAAGCACTCCTCTGTCCAACATCCAGGGTACCGGTCTGGAGGGTCGAATCACATGTGAAGACGTTGACGAACATCAACCTCCTGCCTCTACGGCTGCACTAGCAAAACCTCCTGCAGAACATAATTTGAATTCTAACACACCTGAAGCCATAGGTACCCGATCCACGCACTCCAAACAGGAGCTGCCTCAGCACTACTTGACCATGGAAATCAACATGGATGAAGTTCTGAAGTTGTGTGAACGCCTTAATGAGAAGCTGGAAGACAAAGACGAGTCTACCAAGCTCTCAGTGGATGACTTTATCCTCAAGGCGGTGGCCTGTGCTCTCGCTGATGTTCCAACCGCTAATTCAGCTCGGCTTGGGCAAGTCATCAAGCAGTGCGTACTTTTTCTGATCATCATATATTCGTCATCTTCAAATAAACGGCTCCCAGGTACAACAAAGTGGACATTTCAATGGCCGTTGTGACGCCTACTGGTTTGATGGCTCCTACAATCAAGGATGTGGGTTCCAAGGGGTTAGCGACTATCTCTGCGGAAGCCAAGACACTCGCCAAGAAGGCCAGGGAATGCAGGCTCATCCCCCAAGAATACGAGGTGCGGCGCACCATTGTTCAGATATACGTGGCTCATACCATACTACAAGGGTGGAACGTTCACTATTTCCAACCTTAGCACGCTTGGCATCGACCACTTTACAGCTATCATCAATCCTCGTCAGTCCTGTAATCTTGCTGTTGGTTGCCTGAAATCCTCTATCATCCCTTGTCTGGAAGGAGAACGAGGGTTTAAGACTTGCAGCATAATGAAGGTTACATTGAGTTCTGACTATCGGGTTGTTGACAGCGCGGTTGGGGCACGTTGGTTGGCCGCTCTCAAAGGCTACCTAGAAGACCCTTGGACTCTCCTTCTCTAATTTTCATTGCTGCTATGCAATAACAAGTGCTCTTTGACAGGACTGTTTTGTTTTCTCTTGTGCATTCTTACCCCGTTCACGATATCAGCACTTCCCTCAAATATCACATGAATACGGTTGTCTACTTCATACAGCTTGTCAATAGGCGCAGGTACTATAGGTACAGAATGTTCGTGAATGGATTATAAAGCACATTTGAAACAACTTGAACTACCAAAAGATTGCATGGTGGCTGTATTGAAAAGTTGTGAAGGAGGTTGTGGGACAAGGGTCATGCTGCACCACCATAAATATATTGTGTTGCAGGTACAGCTCACATTATCATGTTCCGTATAAGTATGATGGGATGGAAATGAACCCAAATGATTGTGAATTGGCATGCTGATCCATTATAAGTACAGTTGGCAAGGAGTGCAATCAGTTAGTGCTACAAAGAAAAAATGCAAAACATCCAGAAAGATTGTGGTCAGTTGGGTTGAGTTGGACACCTCGAGTCGTAGCCACATCAAAAATCAGACTTCAGGCAGGGGCACGCTCCGCGGATACGGTTGCTTTTCATTTTGCCTTTTCTTGAGCGTTCCTCTACGCCTTTCGACTTCGCAAGTAGTCAATAACAACGCTTAAGGCATTCTAAAAGACATATTCACCATTTAGCACGAATGTTGTTCTCCCACACCATTTCGGTGTCTTCGCGGAATGTGGTGAGAACACGCTCAAACCAATTGCACATGTAATCAATGCGGTGGATTTTAAAGGGTACTCTCCGTCGCTGACGCAAGTCCTGTCAGGAAACGATTGATTTTTGCGGAAAAACGCGACAAACCTCCCACAGCCCACGTAATGGGATGGTAACGTCTGAGGTTGATGGCGCGAGAACCCAGGACGAGAGGGTGAGCTTCATAAGGTCCGGAATCACAACCGCAAGCGACCTCGCCGATGAAGAGCACTGCATTCGTGTTCAGCAATTCACATAATGTTTTCTTGACTGCGCAGTAGTCACTCACTCATTCCGGGTAATGCTGCACAATGACAATTCTGGAGAGCATCCTTATACGCACGGACGTGATTGTTTCCTGCTGTGTAGAACTCACTGAGCGTAGCCTTTATCATGTCATGCTTTCCGCTAATTTTAATTCCCTAGTACCCTATGAGGGACTTGTGCTTATATTGGAGGATATGACAGGCTTACCAGTGGGAAAGGTAACATGCTCGGTCTGGCGCAAGCTACTAGTAAGGATATCAAACAAGACGCGGAATAATTTTGTATCTCGTGGCAATGCTAGTGGAGTCGATCAGCGAACCAGACATCCCTAAAAATATAGAAATTACCTGTGCGACATCCAGGAACATCTCGATAAGTTCGGTTCGCGTCTCCGTAGTTGGAGCGGAAGCCAGACTATCCATGGCCCAACGGTGTAGCCCCTTTGCAAATGGGGGTTGCGTTTCAGGTGGCTAATTTCATGTAGTAGTAGGGAGGGTGCTGTCTCCTTTACGAACCATAAGGTGACGGACAGCATTTTCGGACTTGAAGGCGCGATATTTCTCCCACGAGAAAAGAGTGAGCTAAGGAGCGAGCAGCGAATGACCACCGGGAACACCGAAGTTAAGTAGGTTGACTTCGGAAAAATCACCCCGAACCATCGCTTTCTTATCTTTCGGTTCCCATGTACAGACGAGTGGGTCAGATCGAATCTTCGATCCTGCCACATGTGCAACCGTGCGCTCCACGCGCATACCGCGACCCATTTTCGCCAGCACAAGCACGGTCATGTAAGGTGGTGACGAGGTTTGAAGATGCTTCCTTGGGTAAGTCCTTGGACAAACGGGTGAACGCGAATTGCATCAGGGGACCGAATACGTCACCATCTTCATCTGGGCGCCAATGTAACTCAAGCCAGAGGAAGAGGAGCTTTGGCCGCCTGCGATACGCGTTTTCGCGTACATATGAGGAAGGCAGTTTTGCAGAGTTTTCCGACTTCGTTCCACGACTTTTCAGAGAGCAACATTCGGCCGACAGCTTCCCAAGTGCTGGTCCATTTTACGCTGGATCATGGTGTGAGCATCTGCCATCTTTGCGACAGCTTTGTTTTCACAAGGTTTCTGTCCGACCATAATTGCAGTGGGAACCATCCTCCATCTGAAAGACCTTCCTTTCTGGGCGAGCACACGCTGACCCCTCACGCCACTCTTCGCAGCAGTGGCGGCTGGCGGCAAATACAATGTAGGGAACATACACAGATCCATAGACAGGCCACGCCAGCGTTCGCAGCAGTGGTAGCATTGTTCCGCATTCTCGGAGAAGCGGTAGCTGGATAGGACGCACGATGTCATGTGTCAGCGACAGTGGAGGTTCCTCCAGATGTAAGACGATGTCAACAATAAGGCCCCGCATGCCATCCGTGATGTCCAGATCAGTTTCGACGTTCTGAGTAACTATGACTCTCATGCCAACAGAAAGTTCTACAGTGTTAGGCAGATCACCCTTGCGATGGCGGCTTTGAAGCTCCCGGGCCTCCACCCGTACGCAGTACAAAGGCGTAGCGTTCCTCGATTGACAAAGGCGCACCGTTGATTGTGTCGTGCACGGTACACAGCAAGACTGCCCCTCCCGTGAGGCGTGCATGCTTGCGCAAGGCCGCCTCGTTCCAATGTTGGCGTACCGCATGCCGTGGTGTAACGAGACTTCCTGCACACATCCCATTTGCGGATGATTGAGGAGGTTCAAATAAATATTGTCCATCACCTGCATCTGTTCTCTCAGAATGACAATGGTCTGAAATTCCTCGTAGATCGCACGTCCTAGTTGAGAGAGTCCGCTCACTTTGCAGTCTGCCTGGTACATGGGGTTTCGCTTTCGTCTGCGCAATGACACCCCGGTCGTCTCCGCACGCACGTAACCATCACGACGAAGTGAGTGGTCTTCTCATCAATTAGAGATGCAGTGGCCCCAGTGACGGTATGCCGCCTTGAGCAGTAAATGACGAGCGCCCCTACAAGTGAAGTACTCAGTGAATCAATCACCTTGGATTTCCCAGTGCCACCTGCGCCATGCAGCAACGTACACAACGGAGGCAGCCGGCGGCGTGCTAAAACCTGGTCGAGGTGTGATGTAACAATGCCACGTGCGCGTTTTTGACCATCATTAAGCACAGAGGGATCGACGGCTGTCAGCGCGGCCTCTGACATCTCTGCCGAGTGATTCTTTCCTAGACTTGTTGTTAGCTCTTGCAAGCAAGGCTATCGCCGGCGCCAGCGGCACTTCCCGAGTAAGGTTCAACAGTGATATTTGCGACTGCTATCCATAGTCCCTTGTAGCTAGTGTCGTGTACGTCTCTCGCCTCGTTTCACTACCCTGTCTAACGAGGGGACATCAAATTTGCAGTTGGTGTATGGCTTATGTTTAATACTTGGACTTTTCTCACCTCCGGCCGCAGCTGCCACTCTCTGTTTACTTTTCGATCAGGAGACAGGTAGCTACGCGCAAGTGCGCGGACGGAACACGACCTCGCACATTCAATTACTATTGTGTGTATGCCTTTTCGCTTCACAGCCCTGTGATCGACTCGGTGTCCCGGACAGATTAGTTTACTCAACCACTTATCATTCACGTTTGCGTGCTTTTCGCAATACTCAACCCTTTGATTGTGCCGTTCGGTTTGATATTCTTCACAGTTGAGACAGGTATGTGTTGTTGTGCTATGGTCTGTTTGCCCACCGCGACAGTAACCTTGTGTCAGTGGTCGTTAAGAATCAAGTAAGTGATGCTCCCGGTTTTCGCACCAAGGTCGTTACCGTAACGAAGGCGTTTCAGTTTCTTCGCGTGTGTGCGAAGAATTACGAATGTAATGGTCAAATTTTACTCATAAGAATGGTTCGCTACTCTCTTGATGGTGAGTGCTGTTAGTTAACCCTGTGCACATACGCGAATTTAACAACGTTTTTAGGTCTCGTGTTCTCGCAGGTTTGGTTGAGCGGACCGTTTTTACTTCGCAGTTCGGTTTTCTTGCAAACATGGCTGTCCTAAAGAAGACCGTCAATCTAGCGCTGGCAGTTGTTTTGTTCATTATCACAGTTGCAGTAAAGATCAGGTGCGTGCTAAGCTCTAAAGAGGCTGGATCGCACTGAATCTTCAGGTGTAGTATAACCCGCATGTGTCGCTCTCATTTCGAGCAAGATAACATTATGGAGGCTACGGCGGTATGCGGGACTGGTAGTGCAAACGGGTCTGACTAGCCGATCGAACCTGCAGGGAGCAAAGAAGATGAGGATATTACAACATCACACACCTCCAGGTTTCGTACCTGCGCCTGCTGCAGTGGATCAACTGTTCATATGCAACTGACCCTCGGTTCAAATGCTCTTTGAAGAGCCGTTTGCCAATTCCTTTTCGCAAAAGACAGCGATCTTTTTCTCGACTTGACTCGGTCAATGAGAACAATCTGGAAGAACAGCTGGACGATACTCTTGGGCAGTCGGGAGGGACTTCTGGCTCGACTTCCTTGGTCCAGATGCATTCTCCACATCCAACATGGAACGACGAACCTCGCCATGTCATCCCATGTCATCCCCCACGATAATCCATATTATAGTAGGCACATCGCTAGTGCTCTACGGTTACCGAGGAATCCTTGCGGGGTACTTGACCTGGATCACACAATACCAATCGCTAACCAGCGAGCATGGCGCAGGAGATCTTGGGTTCAACCAGCCGCCTTCCCCGAGCGGTACCTCTGACGCCAATATTCGAATCACCAGCCAGGAGTCCTGATGTCGAACATGGTTCCATTCTACTTGTCCCGCCGAAGTAGTATAGCGGAAAGGAAGAGATTAATTTGCTTGAGGGCATCCGGCACAGGGTGTTGGCGATGGACGGACGCGAAGAAATTGAATCGACAGATGGACGCAGCCCATCCCTTTTCCATCACATGATCTCTAGCCACAGTAGAAGTGGAGGGAATAGTATCCAGTGGGTTCTCCGTCGCCATTACACAAAGGAAGACCAAGCCGTCCCGACCATGCCATTATCTGACCGGCGAGAGAGGCTGTCCCGTCGAGTGATAACCCTGGCATAAAACCATGAAGCAAGCCACGCGGGAACCAAGCGTCTACGACACTGGCCAGCATCAGCCTTTTCCTGCCTGAGCCGCTCCTCTTCCCTTCAGCGATAGCTTCGTTGAGTGCTGCCTCCCCCGTAGTGACGTTCTCAGTGACAGAAGTCCGCGAGGCTTGAGGAACAGTGGATGTTGTAGAGTGGATCAGCTCTGCTTGTGCGTGGGAGTCGGGACGCAAGGCAGGTCAAGGAATCGGGAATCCTGCTGATGCGTCTGACAGTACGACATCGCTCTGGGGTAGTGACATCACGACTATCTTATTCCCACTGGACTTGCCACATGTAGGTTACTTACGGCTTCAGTTTTTGTATCAGCATTTTTGACGTCTGTAGTATAGACCTGATCCGCGCGACAGTACTGCAGTGGGGTCAGGCGATATATTAAACAAGGGGCTTTGGCTCCTCGGGGAACTGGACAACATCCACCGGGACGAACGAGGGCTTTCCACGAACATATGGTGGCCAAGTGTCGATTTTGGTGCTGTGACTACGGGATGGGTAATGACAATCTATGAACAAACACCACTCGACACTGATGTGATATATGATAAGTTAGATACGTCCTCGTGGACGTCGCATGTCCAATCCTCGTTTCTACAACCACCACCTCGACCTGTGTCTCGTTCTACTTGTCGTCGGCGGCGGCGGCGGCGCTGACCACAACCGCAGCCTAAACGCTTACAAAACGTACAATATAGAACTTTAAAGCAAAACAGTTTCAGAGTCGCCTCCTGTGTCCGTTCCATTTTCTTGGTTTCTATCCGGCTTCACTTGCGCTTATCTATGCTTTCTAGTCACAGAAAAAGCAGTAACTACCCGACAATTCCAAAGCATACAACATGTCCTCAACTCTTCAGGCTGCATCGACTGCCCAGCCCGACGCTGCTGCGGCATCTGCATCAGCATCTAACTCTACTAACAACCCCCTTGCCCAGCATTCAGCGGTCTCTCCCTCCGCCTCCCTTTACGTTTGGAGCCTCGATCCCTCCGTTACAGAGGCGATGCTCCTTGAAGTTTTTAATATTATTGGCCCCGTCGCAAGGTGGACATCCGATCAACTATAGTGTGAATCAGTTACCGATGTGGTCTGTTTAGCGTTCATGTTTGCCGCGATGCAGCCAGTCGTCGCCCCCTGGGCTACGCTTACGTCAATTACTCGAATGCAACAGATGGTAGCTGTGGTCGTCATCGCCAGTCGTATGGCTGCTCACTTTATCGTTCAGCCCAAAGTGCTCTGGAAAAACTCAACCATTTTCACATCAAGGACCGTCCTTGGTAAGTGGCCATACCATCGGTCATCTTTCGTACTAATCTCGCTACGATAACTTAGCCGTATCACGTGGTCCCAGCCTGATCCCAAATTGCGCAAGACCAGCCAAGGTAACCTCTACGTCAAGAATCTTGATGAACAGGTCGACAAAAAGGAAAGATTATTCCGTTCACATGTGATAAAGAGTATATACTCACTCTTTGCAATTGTGTAGGTTCTCTACGATACATTCGTTGCCTTTGGAAATGTCTTGTCTTGCATGGTCGCTACCAATGACCAGGGCCAGTCCAAGGGATATGGCTTTGTTCATTATGAGTCAGCCGAGGTCGCCGAGAAAGCCATCAAAGCTAGCAATGGAATGCTCCTGAAAGGAAAGAAAGTCTATGTCAGTCACCACATCAGCCGCAAGGTGTGCATTCCATTCTGCCTGTCTCCAACCAGGCTCTAAAGCTCTATTAGGAGCGTCAATCCAAATTGGAGGAAGAGACGAAAGCTCAAACCACTAACGTAAACGTCGAGAACAGTGACTCCTCTGTCACTAAGGAGGTCGAGGCGGCCTTCCAACAATTCGACAAGGTACGTATCGAGATGTTTTCCTATCAGGAGCTATGCTCACCGTATTGGCCAGAGTCTGGATGACATCACAAATGCATCCGTAGGGTCACCTATAGCAATAGTGGCTGATGAAGGCGACAACATGTTTGTTGCCGTTGAGATGGCTTCTGAGGCCGCGGCTCAACCTTCTCCTAAGTCCACTGCGAAGGAGGAGCCTGAGTCTTCTTATCCATTATCTTCTGAGCCTACTGCAAAAGAGGAACTCGAGTCTTCTCTGTTAACTTCCGAGGCTGCAACTCAGTCTTCAGCTAAACTTACTGCAAAGGAGGAGCCAGAAACCTCTTATCCATCGGCTTCTGAGGCCACAGCTCTCTCTTCTTCTAAGCCCACTGCGAAAGAGGAGCCTGAATCTTCCCCGTCAACTTCCGAAGCCGCAACTCAATCTTCCGCTAAACCTACTGCAAAGGAGGGGCCCAGCCCTTCCTCCCTGTCAACCTCTGAAGCGCCAAAAGACTCAGTCTCGCAGCTTCGGCCCCGGGAGGCTAAGTCAGAGTTAGCCAAGGGTGACCGCATACTTCCTCCTCCAATCTCCAAGAAGTTTGCTCCGGAGCGGGGTATTTCTCCGTCCAAAGTCCAGAGTATTGGCCTGGAAGGTCGAAGCATACGTGAGGACGTTGACAAACACCAACCTCCTGTCTCTACGGCTATGCCAGCGGAACCTACTACAGAATATATTGACATCCCGATTCCCAACACACGTAAAGTCATCAGTTCCCGACCCACGCAGTTCAAACAGGAGCTATCTCAGCACTACCTGACCATGGAAATCGACATGGATGAAGTTCTGAAGCTGCGTGAAGTCCTCAATAAGTTGTTAGAAGAGAAAGACGAGTCTGTCGAGCTCACCGTGAATGACTTTATCCTCAAGGCAGTGGCCTGCGCTCTCGCTGATGTTCCAGAGGCCAACACAGCGTGGCTCGGGGATGTCATCAGGCAGTGTGTACTTTTTCTCATTATCCATTCGCCTATTTTAAACGAGCGGCTTCTAGGTATAACAAGGCGGACATTTCAATGGCTGTTGCGACGCCTACTGGTTTGGTCGCTCCCATAATTAAAGGCGTAGGTTCCAAGGGGCTAGCGGCTATCTCTGGGGAAGCCAAGGCACTTGTCAAGAAGGTCCGAGATGGCAGGCTCATTCCTCAAGAACTCCTGGTAAAGCATGCCATTGTTGGATATGCCCGACTCTTACCTTACATCCAGGGAGCAACGTTCACTGTTTCCAACCTCGGCATGTTTGGCATCGACCACTTTACAGCTATCATCGACCCTCCTCAGTCCTGTAATCTTGCTGTTGGCCGCATGAAGCCCTCTATCGTCCCTTGTCTGAAAGAAGAACGAGGGTTCAAGATTGTCAACATAATGAAGGTTACTTTGAGTTCCGACCATCGGGTTGTCGACAGTGCAGTTGGGGCACGTTGGATGGCTGTCTTCAAAGGCTACTTGGAGAACCCCTTAACTCTCATGCTCTAAGTATCATTGCTTCTTTAGCAATCACAAGTGGTTTGTGATAGAGCAGTTTTGTTTTCCGCAATGCTTTCTTGCCCCCTTCACTACTTCATCTACATTTCCCCCGAATATCACACATGACACAAATACCTACAGTTGTGTCTACCTCATGCAATAGTTTGTCATTGGACACGTGTACTATAGAAAGAAACGAACTTCGAATGCTCTCAAATAAATTTTGTGGCACACTTGAGATAATGTGATCCACAAAATGATAGTGCAGGAGCTGTATTGAAATGCCGCGAGGGGGACTATTGGACAAGTCACGCATCGTCGCATATACATATACATCTACATTTTATGTTACAAATCAAACCGTAATGCTCTGCTTGTGTGGTATAAGTATAACAATGTGGCGATGTAGTCAAATGAATGTGTGGGTCGGAATGAGGCTGATCTGTTATAAGTACAATCAAGGAGCGTGATAAGTTAGTGTTACAAAGAAAAATGCAAAATATCTGACAGCATGCGGAAGGATTGTGTTTAGTTAGGTTGAGTTGGACACCTCGAGTCATAGCTGCTTTAAAAATCGAACTTCAGGCAGTGGCATGCTCCACGGATGCGGTTGCTTTTCATTTTTCGTCTTCTTGGGCGTTTCTCTACGTCTTTCGACTTTGTAACTAGTCAATAAGGGCATCCAAGGCGTTTTAAAAGACATGTTCACCATTTAGCATGGATGCGGTTCTCCCACTCCATTTCGGTGCCTTCGCGGAATGGGGCGAGAACATGTTCAAACCAATTGCACATGTAATCGATGCGGTGAATTTTGAAGGGTACATGACATCTCTCCATAGCTGGCGCAAGTACTGTCAGGAAACGTTACATCTTTGAAGGGAAAATACGACAAACCTCGCACGGCCCACGTAATGGGACGGTAACGTCTGAGGTTGATGAGGCGAGAACCCGGGACGAGAGGGTGGGCTTCATAAGGTCCGGAGCCACAGCCGCGGGCGACCTCGCCGATGAAGAGCACTACATTCGTGCTCAACACTTCACATGACGTTTCCTTCACTGCGTAGTAGCCACTCACTCATTCCAGGTAATGCTGCACAATGACAATTTTGGAGAGCTTCCTTGTACGCACGGAAGTGATTGTTTCCTCCCGTGTAGAACTCACTGAGAGTGGCCTTTATCTTTTCATGCTTTCCGCTGATTTTAATTCCCTAGTACCCAGTGAGGGACTCGTGCTAACGATATAGAAGATACGACAAGCTTACCGATAGGAAAGGTAACACACTCGGTCGGTCGCAAGCTAAAGATATCAAACAAGACGCGGAGTAATTTCGCATCTCGTGGCAATGCTAGTGGTCTCGATCAGCGAACCCGACATCATTGAAAATGTAGAAGTTACCTGTGCAACGTCCAGGAACATCTCGATAAGTTCAGTTCGTGCTTCTGTAGTGGGAGCGGAAGCCAAACTATCCATGACCCAACGGTGTAGCCCCTTTTCAAATGACATAAAGTTAGCCACTTGATACGCAACCTCGGTAGTAGGGGCGGTGCTGTCTCCTTTGCGAACCATCAGGTGACGGACGGCATCCTCAGGCTTGAAGACACGATATTTCTCCCACAAGAAGAGAGTGAGCTGAAGAGCGAGCAGCGAATGGCCACCGGGAACATTGAAGTTGAGCAGGTTGACTTTGGAAAAATCACTCCGAACCATCGCTTTCTTATCTTTCGGCTCCCATGTACAGATGAGTGGGTCCGATCGAATCTTAGATTCTGCATGTGCAACCGTGCGTTCCACGCGCATACCGCGACCCATGTCGCCAGCGCAAGCACGGTCATGTAAGGCGGTGACGAGCTTTGAAGATGCTTCCTTGGGTAAGTCCTTGGACAAACGGGTAAACGCGAATTGCATCAGCGGACCAAACACGTCGCCATCTTCTTCTGGGCGCCAGTGTAACTCAACCCAGAGGAAGAGGAGCTTTGCGATCCGCATTTTCGCGTATAAGGAAACGGTGAATGCCTCCGCAGGAGTAAGGCCCTTTGGCGGCTTTTCGTCATATCTCTCGACGAAAGCACTGAATGTGTCGGTAGGAGTTGAGAAGAAACGGAAGCATAGGAAGAATATGTCGGTAATCTCCACGTCGCTACGTGATGCTGTGGACGTCATGTAGCGCACAAGAGCCCTGAGGGTCGCAAGTTCCACAATCCCGTTGCGATCCTTCCAAATTTCCGTGGCGTCTTCAACATGAGGAAGGATGTTGGGGATCGGTTCCCTAATGAAGTCGGGGAACTGGACGATAGAGCTGCGGATAGTGGTGGAGACGTGCACATAGTCGCCTTTCAGTTGGATGGGGTCGCCATCGACGAGGGTGCTGGACCCGGACGAACCCTCAGGGGGTACATTTTTCTTCTTCCTGCGAATCGAAAGCGGCCTCAACAGGGAGAACTTCAACTTTGGATGCTTCTGTGGTTGCTCTTCGACAACATCATGCGCTGGGGGCAGTTTCTCCGATTGCGTTTGTTGGTCGGTAACCAAAATCTTGTCTTCAGCGCAAGATGACACAGGTGACTCGGATGCCTCCTCAATGTTTTCTTCCGGCTCCTCTTGTTCGGCACCTGGGGGTGGCCTCGGGAGGGGCTTGAGTTGGATTAGTTCATGAGCGGCAATCTGAAAGAAATCCTTTGTAGCAGACACGCATGCGTCCAAGAACTGCATGGTTTTGTCGATGATTTCTGTGCGCTTCGAGTCCGACTGGACATCAACAGTCACCTCCTTGATGTGTCCCTCCAGCATTGCTCGAAAGAACGCGACGGTGCTTTCAGCATGGAGGTAATTGTAACCCGTACGAACTTCTTTCGGAATTCTTTCCATAGAATCGAGGATGGCATTCAAGCAATTGACGAAAACGGGAACGAGAGCGCGCAAGGCATCGAGATCCTTGGTCTCCGGTACTTTCTGGAGAAGGGAGATGGTAGTCGAGATAGCTGGAAATGATTTTTCGAGGTTGAAATGAAGGGGAATTGACGATGTAGTGATGGGGGTAACGACAGCTTCTCCACTCTCTGTGCTCATGGCCTTGGGTGCGGGCGGCTTTGACTCTTCAAAGAGCGCGGCCATGGGACGCGACGCAAAGTGATAGTCAGACATGTGAATGACAGTAGTGTTGTCGAGAGAGTGCACGGGTCGAGGCAATCCTTGAGAGCAGACTCGTACCTGGAGAGGACTTTATAATGAGGAGACGGAGTCCTCGTGTTTTCGGAGTACTATTCCAAAGTAATATTCCGAAAACACGATTCAACCCATGAGAGTCCACCACATTCCGACTTGGGATCAAGTTCCTTTTTTGTCCCCTTCAATTGCTGAGCGCTGAGCAGCGAGCCTCCCACCTAATATCGTCAGCCTAACATCTCCGCTCGAGCACAATAGACGCCACATCGTACACTTACCGCGAGCGTACACCTTCCACCGATAATGTAATACAGACCTGCACTTCGATGCCGCCAAAGCTGTCAATTGTTACATGAAAGCATGAGATGCAGTACCAAGCAACTCGGCCATTTCCGTGCGCTTAGCTTTGGCTCTTATGTGCCAGATTGACCCATTGAATGTAAATAGAGGGAGCAGAAAGGCGACGGGACCACTTGATGCTTAGGACCAAAGCACAATGAGGCGGCGGGAAGGCGTGATGACGCTTTGTATTATTAGTCCGAGACATGTTCCCTTCCATCCTGGAAAGTGTAGAGATCGCGCTGTACCTTGAACGATTATACAACGGTAGACCTACCTGACGGTCCAAGGTTGAAAGTTGCTGGCAATTGCCAGGCTATGATCGGCGTGGACTGGCTGCCTTTTTTGGACACTTACCATACTCGAGTTGCTTCCTGGCTCCACACTAACCATTAGGCTAATAAAACTGACTCGACCCTCTGACGATGACCGTCGTCGACACCTCCAGCGATTCTGAGCTCGTTCGTCTATTGAATATCATCCAAGAGCTGTCCGAGCAGCTCAGCCAGAATCGTTCGCTTGCATCATCCCTTTACACCGCCACTGGAACTGTCAAGGTGCGAAAGCCGTTCACATAATGTGATATCCACTAGTTCGGACAACAAAATCCTAATCGCTGGCTGCAAACAGACCCAGGCTGCTCATTCTCAGACAGGATTTGTGTTGCGTAGGTGAGTGTTCGTCGTTCCTGAAGCCGAAAACCAGTCAATTCTCATTCTCAACCCGAAACGAGATTCAATCTCGACAAAACCAAAGGTGCTACCTGAAGACGCCCTCAAGGAATCGAGCGGGTGCTGACACATTCCCACAGAGTCATATGATGCCGAACTCCAACGGATGAATGTTTCCCTCGCCTCCGATAATCAAACTTTACAACACGACAACAAGCAACTTGGCGTTCTCATTCGAGAATATGAACAAACGCTGGAGAACGTGATGAGCACTTTCCGGACGAGGGCTGTAAGTCAGTCTCCGATCTCTTCCCCCCTGTTATTTCACCTTGCCATCGTGTTAACGAGTTCACCCGCATTATTCCTTTCCCCATCTTTCTAGCGTGACGTGCAAGAACACGAACTGGCTTTCATCCGCGATTACGAATCCAAACTCCTCAAGAAAGAATCCGAGAACCTACTACGCGCACTGACCACTAGCACTAGCGAATCCGTTTCTTTGGGCCGTATGTCCAACGCACTACGGAGGCTCATGCGGTTGCTCAACGGCGAAGATGTGTCCTCCCATAGTGGCTCGTCGAGCCCTGACGGTTCTGGCTCACCACCGGACGGGGCGTTCGAGTTTGATGAGGGCAGAAAGGACGATCGTGCACTCGAGCAGGAGATCGAGCTTTCACGTCTCCAGAAAGAGAACGTCGTTCTAAGACGGATGCTTAACCTTCAGTTGCCGGAATCGGAGTATGGCGGGGGTGGGGTCGAGAGCGTGGGTACAGCCGATCCGCATCGACACCCTATCGCACGCCCGCCTTCGAGTATACAACAGAAAAAATTGCTTGGTGGAGCGCCTGGCACCGTTGGTCCTTATGGAACGTACAAGCGGAGACCAGGATAGGCATTATAGGTAGATCTTCTGTCTGATTCTTTTCTTTTACGACTTGAGCTTTGTCCGCGCTGTCGTTTGTCCGGTTCCCCATTTACACGCTTTACTAGTACTGGAATCTACTCTCGCTTACTACTCAACGGATCACCATATCAAATATCAGGAGTCCTACATTCCCCACTTGTATTTACGCAACGAGAGCACGGTCATCTAATCCCCTGGGTTTCAAATATTCGAATGGTGAAGGATGGGGAATCGAACATTTGGATGCAAAGACACCCATAATCACGTTCATGGGGGCTGCACCGACGGTGATCCTTTTCGTATTTGGAGTGCCGATCGGTTCCTACATCATGACGGCTGCGACGTTCGATCGACTGATGTAGTCTTTAAGTAATACGAGGCGGGTAGGTGAAAAAACGTGAATCATTTTAATTGTTCGTGGTAGACGTGTGCTGTCGAACGGACGGACGTTGCCACACGTGATATTCTACGCGTGGGTCCACAGGGTTGAGCATAATCGAGGCAGTAAGACGATTCGATGCCCAAAACGCCAGAAAAGCCAGTGCAACAAAGCTCAAATCACACCGAAGCGCGCCTTCGTGTTTTTGGGTCGCATGTTCCCTCGTTTGAAAATCCCGTGGAAGTGCCTGCAGGTTGCTGAAGGTACAACTGTTTGGTTAGCGTTCTAACGTTGCCTCGATAGACGCAGTAACGGCGATTGGGTACCACAAACGTTCCTATCTTCTAGGCTTCATCGGACTTTTCAAGTACGTGTGAGAAGGCATGTGAAATAGAAGGAATGGACGCCAATAACCATACTAGGGGGGAGTCAATGTACATCTGCTACGCTATCAGTTGCAGTTGATACTTCTCGACTACAATCTTGACGATATCTCGCCATTCAGTCATAGCTCCAAGTCCTTTGCAACATGAGTGAGAGGGAGAGTCACCACTGTTGATCGTACATACCCGCGTCGCCACACGCCAAGTTCTTTCCTATGGGTCCGACAACATTATACCGGACGACGTCGCGCACAACGCGGAGATGCTCAGCAGTGAGAGGATGTTCGTACATCAGTGTGTTCATAGCTGGGAATACGTATGTAGGCGTCGTCGGTGACAAAGCACGTAACAGGGAAGTCTGTCAGTGATGTCAAATCACATCGTGGATCCAGCAACGATCAGGATGACGCACGACGAGATTGTCACAGAGGCCGCCCGCGATCTTGGCCAGCGTGTTGGCTGAACAAGGTGCTACGAGGACGATATCCGCCCATCTCCGAAGTTCAATATGAAGGATCGGATCTCCGATCTTGTACGAGTCCTGATGGAGAGACAGGTGGTGAGGTGTGAAACAGGGAGGCCATGAATGGAGGGTGAGCCCACCGACCACTCATCGTCGTCCGTCCATACTCTCGATCCAGCCTCTTCGACGTCTTTAGCATCAAAGAAAGTGAGGGACGATTTCGTGGAGACCACTTCTACTTTGATGTTCCTGTACTGTGTCGTGCCAGGGGTTCAGTGTGACAGGGAGAGTCCACAGGGCTAGATCGACTGACCCTGAGGAGTTCCTTGACGATGAGTGGTGCTTTGATAGAAGCAACGCTTCCGGTGGTGACGAGGAGAACGTGTGTGTGGTGGGGGGACCGTTCAGACTGTGCAACGAACTCGCGTGTCCAGGGCATGTCGAGGTCAGCTTATATAAGCGGGGCCCATATCTTCGGTTGCTTGACACATGAACAAGGTCACAATCACCTATGGCAACTGTCCATACCGTCCCTCTCAGGGGCGTAAAAGACAGCCCCACCGAGTGACTTGTTATTGGCCATTTGAATGCTTATCATGATTAGGATCATCGTCGCTGAAATGGGGCTGTAACCTGCTGTAACACGCCCGACTTGCGTGCGCATGATTAGGGAATACGAAATTCTGTGGCGTACCGACTTCGCGGCCTCCCTACACAGTAAGCATAAGCTAAAGGTTCCGTGACGTCTGTGTGGAACTTCTGTCAAACACTTACCCTTACCAACCATACACACGCTGGCCTACGCTGAGTGTCCTGGAGGGGGAACTTGAAGTGTAACGCATGGCCCGGATCACGAGCAAGGGAAGTTGCAAAATTCGCGCTTGATCGGAAGAAGGAAGCCGGTCTTTTTGATTATCAAGACTGTTCGACTGAGCGGAGTCGATCAGGCGATCGAACGACCATCGACAAGGTATGTATGTATGTAGCCCCAAGCCGGGATCAAAATGTCTTGACATTTCACGGTTTCAGTTATGATTGATGCGACATCAAGGAGTCAGTTCGAATCACGTTGCTGATGTGTGCTGCCGTCCAGATCTGATAGTGGCACAATATCGTACTTGGGAGTCAAGCTTCAAGTACCAAGGTCGCCGGTTTCCGCGGGTGGTGTATACGACGTGCGGGCATTAATTCCTGTATTTTCACCGAACCTCAGGCTCGGAAGTAGAATTGCGTACTTATTTATGAAGTAAGAAGTCCATAAAGCGATAGATTGCAGTGCACCGAGGGTCCATTACTCCGGAGTGAAAATTGAGGCACAGCCTGTCTACACCGTAATAATAGTCTTGATTGTCGCCGTCGCTGTTGGCGGTCTCTGCACGTCGTGCAGTGCGTGCACTCCAGTGGCCTCCTCAACGGGCTTTCACCATCCTCGCCATCATGCACGGGTCAAGCCCAAGCGAGACCAGCGAACTCGAATTCGCGTTTCCGTCGACCGACACCGGCGCTCGTGATGTCGCAGGAGAGGCGGAATCGCGCTGGTCAGACGAGCTGGTCGATGGCGAGTGGACCAAGGTGTGTGTCCCATTCAGCTTCTTTCTTTTTTTTTTTTTTCTCTTCTTTTCTTTTTCCTGCGCCTTGTCTCCGTGAAGAAGGCAAAGTTGATGGGAACCGACTTTCATTTCGCCAATGAGCATCGATCAAGGACAGGCTTGCTGATGCCCAGCCTTGTTTTTTTTTGCATGCTGTTCGTCATCCCTGGTGCCATCCGAAACGATCCCAACGTATAACGCGCCTCATCCACGCTGTCCGTGGTTCTGTTATCGCGTGGCTGTCCAACGACACCATCGATGTATGCGTGCTCAAATACTCCATACTATAGCTCTACCACCAGACCTCGCACCACAGTCCCGGAAAGAGTGCCGCAGACAAACACCACGATAGAGCTTCGCCCATGCCAGCCTCGGTTCGCTTCTCTCACCAACATAACCCACCAAGAGAACAACCTCACAAGTCGATCCTCGACTCGTGGTTGTCCCGTCGCTCCTCTGCACACTCTTCCAACACCGCCTCACACGCAGCACACTCCAACCCCAGCAGCTCGCACGGCCACACCCCCAGCCTCAACTCCAAGCTCAAGGGGAAAGAGCGCTCCCTAGACAGCGCACAGTCAAGCCCTGTTGGGTTTACCTTTCGGCATGGTGAGTCCTTCTATCCTCTATCCCTGTTGGGAAGGCATGGGTGGTCATGGTCTTGCCCTCTCCTTTAAATACGCACGCTTAAACCGCTACCCCATCGTCTTCTTCCCGCTATTCATATGTTTGCATTCGTGTAACTTACTGGCACGCTCTCGTTCGACCAAACAGACGCGGATCATGTCGTGTCCCCGACTTCGAATCCGTCCGCTTCCTACACCTCCCACGAACCGTCGTCCCGTATTATACCTGTCATCCCTCGTCCCTCATCCAGCCAAGGCCAGTCACAACGTAAACAACGGACCAGCCTTCTCGTAGCTGCTACCGATGTACTCGGCCTTCGCAAGAAGTTGGGCTCGGTCTCGCGTAAGAAACACCCTCCTCACTTTATATCCAGCATAAATTGTATACCCGATATCATCGAGATTAACGCTCACAGCGACACTACCGTAACCACCACCGTCGCTGGATCCGTCGCGCACATGGACCTGGAATACGAAGAACGCGAACGTCTGAGGGGCGCTGCTGCTCAGTCGATAGGACTCGACTGTTTGCATGAACCTCGCAAATGGGATAGTCTCTTGTCCTTTGACCCACCAGATCTGCAGGAGTACCCACAGCTTCCGTCTTTCCCAACTACCGTCAGCGCACTCGATCCTATGACTCAAATGTCGGCGACGCTACCCAAATTCACGCCAGCATCGTCCCTCCTCGTATATGCCCTCGCTAAGCAGTGGAAAGTTCGAACCCTTGTCCTCACCTCCAACGTCGCTGGTCACAAGACCCACGTGCACTTGTTCAAGAGTGCATCACTAAACGAGGTCGAGATGGAAAGATTGGAAATTACTGAAGACAGTGCCATGTTTCTCGCTGAAGAGGAAGTAGGGGGTAGGAAGAACGTGATCAAGTTGGTGGGCAAGGACGTCGGTGCAAAGAAACATGTCAATGGCAGCAGTCATACCAATGGGTCCACGGAGGATTCCGCCCGCGCGATGTGGTTCCTACAGTTTACTGTCCGCGAAGAGTCTCAACACTGGATAGCAGCTATCAAGAATGCGGTGCTGAATCAGAGGTAGGACAGCAGACGCTCCCCCCGAGATACCCGTGATTTGACATGGCGAAACAGATCAGTTCGCGCAGGTCTAGCGATTCCAGCGTCTAATGGTGGATATGGCCCAAGTGGCGACATGGATGTCATATTTTCTATGAGAATGCGAGGGATCCTCTCCCCCCAACCTTCCCAGAAAGTTTCATCTTCTCCCTCTTCGACACAATCCCTTCGGTCAATTGTGATGAATGCTCAGTCTTTGCCGCCTCCTGGTGGTGCCAGGGACATCTTGACCAGTACTCGGTCTCGCTCACCTTCCTTGGATTCACCCCATTCCCCACTAGTTTCTCAAGCTCACACGGAGGAGTCATTCGGTGCTATGGGCACCAACCTTTTGACGATGTTCCGTGGGAATACGACGTCCGAGAGCAGTTCTTCCCCTGCATGTTCTCTTCCCCTACCCCTTCCACACGGTCAAGTTCAGGGTTCACCTGCTGCCAGTGTGCGATCCGCGAGTACGACGGTGATTATACCTGGGTTGGACTTAAAGATCTCCAAGGAGCGTGATGCACCGGCTCTTTCAATTTCACCGCCGTCGTCAACGAGCACCCCACCGGGTTCCATCACGCCCCCTGCTGCATTTCAAGCAGGCGCGAATTCAGTTCCTCTTCCCCTTCAGCCTCCACCGCGAAAGGCCAGGTGTCACCTGACGGTTCCTCCTCCTGCGGCCAAGCGGGAGCGAGAAGGATTGTATAATCATCCAGGGAATAACCGCAGCGTAGCAGGCAACTTTGGGGTTCACCCTACGGAGGTATTGCCCCCGACGCCCTCCCTTGTTGTAATGTCCTCCGAAACCCTGCCGCCTAGGAACGTCTCTCCTGGACTGTTCGCTGGGACGAAGCTACCGGACGTAGAGCCACCTTTCAGTACGTCTTCCAATGTAAACGTCCAACCACTGCCGTCGTCTCCCCCATTGGCAGCTGCGCGTTCCTTGTCACCTGAGCTTGGAGTGCCAGCGTCCTTCGAGACCTGCTCAGGTAGCTCTTCAAGTTCCAAGCGGTGGTCCAGAAAGATTGGTACGCTCCCCCAACGTCCAGCGCCGCCATCGGGCCCTCCACCCTCCGTTCCAGAGACCGAGTCTGGGCAACCGGCACTGCACCTGCACGTCCCTCACCCGTATGCAGCGGATGAGCTTGCAAGCAGTGCATCGTCTAATTCTCGCACAGACATAAGCCCTCATAGCGCATCGTCGTTGGCGCAGAGTTTCTGGAAGCGTGCGTCTAGTTCTTCTGCGTATAGCGTGGATTCCTGGAGTACGTCGGACTCGAGACCTGCTGCCGAGCCTACAACCTCGATTAGCGCGTCGATTCTGTCTTTGCCAAATGCAACAGGTGAGATGTGAATGCTTTCGTGATTATATGTCGCTAATCGTGGCGTCGCCGCTTGTAGGAAGCAAGGTTGTCGCACCCAAGCGTCGATCTATGCCTCCCCCTCGCCCCGCCCCTACGCACGCGCCTCCGCCGGCCCCAATTGCGGAGGTAGTTGTACCTCGGTCACCGCCGCCTCCAAAACAACAGCCCTCTCCGGTTAGTCCCCCACACGCATCAAAACCTCTTCGAGCATCCGTAGCGCAGCGAGCACTTAGGCTGTCTTTGTCATCGCCAAAACCGCCACCTTCGACAAGCCTTCCACCACGGCCAGACGAGCCAGGGTTCTTCCGGGGGCATCGCCGGAGCTCGAGTAACAGCACGGCTGAGGGGCCGCGTATTTCGTCCGAACTGCCTTCTATCCCAGGTTCACCGCCGCAGTCACCTTCCCGTATGTCGGCTGTGACTCAGCCACGGCCGCCATCGTCGGCTTCTTCAGTCCGTAGCCTGTCCATCAAGCAGCGCCTTCGCATCTTGAGCGCTCCTTCCTCTGCCTCACGGCCACCAACCCCATCGGGCTCGACTTCCCCTCCCCCCTCGACTCAACAATCCCCACCACTACAAGTCCAGACTCAAACGAAAATGCAAACAAAAGTGCAGAAACAAACGCCAGGTCCACATCACGCCCGAGTTATTAATACGCTAGATTTCGACGACAATGACGACGACGACGATCCTCGAACGCCCTCACACGTCCAACCTTCACGTCCGCACTTCGGGCTCGGTGAACACATCATGGACATCAACGACCCCAGCTTCTTATCCCTTACGCCAATCGAAAGCCCCACGGTTCCCCATCCTCCGCCACGCAGTCCTTTCCGGCCTCTTCCCGCGGGGTCCGTGAACCCGGGTACACCCATGATTGAGGGTGAATTCGAGTTCATGGCATTGTCTCCACCACCTCGCAGAGGCTCGAAACAGATCTCGGTCACGGCCGTGCAGCCCGAGAAAAGCTCCGAGTCCGAAATTCCGGCACTCACCAAGACTGCAGTGTCACCAAATCCCGATGCGAACACGTTAGCAGCATTGTCCGCGCGTGGATCAGTGGTGTCCCTCGGTTACATTACGATGTAGATGATTTCGTTTGTGCTGTTCCTTTTTTTCCCCTTCTTTTCTTGTTTGCTGTCGGTTTCCCTGATCTTATGTGCTACCACTTCTATATAATATATCCGTAGGGCTTTTGTTCTTCGTACACCTTTCATACATCTTTCCTATCCGAATATGCCCAGAATTTCTTCGTTATTCGATATGGTGTGCTATTTGAGGTCTTGTATGCCCATTCGCCCACGCCCTACTTACCTTACAGCCAGTGTATCCTTACACTCACCAGTATGATGCCATGAGAGATTACGGAGGTAACATTGCTAGAGAACTAAGTTACAGTGAAGGCTACACTAACAAAAAGCGATCGTATTGAAATCATGCAAGGCTGTTTTCTACATCGGCACTATCATCTCCATGTTCCATGCTGGCGAACTGTTCAAATCGGCATCAGCACTGCACAAACCTGAAGGGAAGGGAAAAAACTCACTGTCAAGAAGGCAGCAGGGCGATGTTCTTCGGCCCAGAACAATAGTGGCGTATCCAGCGTCATGGAGTACGGCAAGTTGGATGACCAAAGCTGGGTGAGGCCAATACCGTAGTTCCAAACTTTGCCTTCAGGGACAAGCGTCATTCCGAAGATCCGATCAGACAGGAGGAGCTGAACCCTTTCCGACATGTTAGGGTTGAAGCCTGGCGGATTGGCTGAGTTGTCCACGTTTTTGCGACCCCATTCGAAACCAGGAATCGTAAGAGAATACGATGACAATGAAACCGAACCCGGCGTGAAAGACGCCGTCACGCATATCGAAGATGGGCCCCACTCAGGATGCTCAGCCATCAGCTTGGCATGAGTTGTGACATCTGTAGGCGAGAGGTGGTTAAGCTCCAGCGCCTGAGTCTTTATCCACCCGAGAGGCTCTAGATCCTTGAGCAGAAAGTCGTCCTTCGGAAGCTGTGATGGAAGTTCGATAGTATTGTTACTCCCACGTTGAGGTGGCCACGCTATCGCCTTAATTTCCTTCACTTGTTTGTTGTCGGGAGGTGATACCCCATAAATGAACGCGGCAACTTGCGTCCGAAGGTCGGCGGCCGCAATGAAAGCACGCAGGACGTTCTTTGGTAATACGTAAGTGTAGGATCCGGCGTCATCTTTCACGTCGTCATTGGACACGTAGATATGCTGCAAACGGAGAGGGAGGTGCGTGGCGGAGATCGCACGGACACGCCAGTCAGACTTGCTACTGAAGACCTGTTGCTCGTAACTGGTGGTAGTCACAGTCTGTATTGTGTCGCCGTGCACATTGGTTGTTTGGCTGTGACGCAGGGTCAGTCTTTCCATGCCTAGGAGTATGAACCACACTTACGTTTGAATAGCAGTAACCTGGGCTTGCGCCTCGGTACTCTTCTCCAGTTCCGCCATTTGTTGTCGTTGTACTGAGGGTGCGACAATCTCCTGGCCGAGAATGATGTCACGAATTTCACTGGCAGTCAGCGAAGCAATGTTAACGTTATTGCGCTTGCCGAAGTCCTGGAAACATCGTAAGTATCAACCCGTAACACCGGCGCGAATGGCTTACAGCTAGAATCAGATCTTTCATTGCAACCTCGACCTTGATCCATTCCTCGTCCGTCAATGAGGGCCACACGAAGTGCGGCTCAGTAACGGTGTTCTTGTCCGGATGGAGAATGACCTTGGCTTTCTCGTTGTTAACGTGCAACCCACGAAGTAGTAAGATGAGGCGAGAGAATGCGGTATAGCTGGAGATCGATTTTAACCAGTCATCATACAAACTGAACAGCACCATCTGAGGTTGCGTCGCACGCTGGGAAAAGGTGAGGACTTCGGATCACCCAACTAGAAGTCAAACCACTTACAAGGATAAGGTCGCCAAACTTCTCCATCTTCATGCAAGCCTGGAACGGAAGTTGAAGCTCGCTACCCTTTATGACAATGTTCGGGAAATCGAGCAAGTGGACCTCGAGAGGATCTAGGTATTTCGTTAGCAGCATAGCTCAGGCGATGATTAAACGTAGACGTACCTAACATGCCCTTGCGAGTCACGATCACCTGCTTCGGCTGTTCCTCAACAGGCAGTGAGCGAACTAAGGCAGCAACTTCCTCGGCGGTCTTCCACTTCGCGAGCTGACCCAAACGCTTCTGACCCGCCCACACGCTCGTATGGATAATCTTCAAGAACAACTGCCCTGATCTCGGGTTGAAGATGAAAATCGCACCATCTACAAAGGATATGAGCTAGGTGAAAGCGACGCTTCGCGGCGCACTCACTGATAGGCTTGGTGGTCAAGTTACCCTCGAAAGTCTTGTGGATGGTCACTCGGTAGACGTTGGTATCATCCACGAACCAGATAATCTGGTTCGAGAACAATTCGGAATAGTTCTGGCTGTTCAAGTAGGGCTCCGTCGGCTCCGAAGAGTAGAGTTGGAGACCCTTGCGGATACGCTCTCGCAGCACGTGGCAGGCAGGGTTTGCTTTCATAATTTTCGTCATTGCTTGCTGAATCAAAGGTTTCATGCCAGGGAACCAGTTGCCATAGGCCGACCAGAGGTTGTACGCCAAATCCATGCCGATCATGACACCAGTGGGAGACGGGTATATACTCATGGAGTCAGACACCTGAGGGGGAGCTTGTCAGCGTACCATTTAGGGAAGCTGCGTAGAATAACATACATAGTCCAAGAACTTCGCACGAGTATAGCGCTCTATGTCATGCGAGTCAAAGTCACCCCAACGAAGCTGAACGTCGATCCAGTATTTGTTGCTCGTTGTACCGTCCAACGCGTCTTTGTTCTGTAGATACAGTATTAGTAGGTGCCACCTCGGTAAGGCACAAACATGTAACGCACGTCAGTTACGAGCGAAGGGCGTGTTATATTCCACTTGTAGGCCGAGAATAATAAGATATCCGCACAGGATGAGTTCATTTTGTAACTCTTTCGAGGGTGAATCGTTTCTTTTGAACTGTCTCGATTTGCAGGGGTTCAAGTTCCTGATCGAATACCTGACATAAGTCCATGACGACACTCTCGTGAACTAGATCATCAATCAGCAGAAGTCACCATGTATAGCAAAATGGGACTTACTCTTTTGCCACAAGTGAGCACGGAAATCTGGATCAAACTAATCTTCAGGGTGGGGATTTTGCCGTGCATGAAGATACCCGTCAGATCAAGTTGGACTTGGAAACAGACGTAGACATTTGCTCGGTTGATCGTGGGGCTCCACCAAAGCGTGAACCGACGGTTGGGAATTTGGTTCAGACCCGAACGTTGGGGCGTTTGTGAGCTTTTTGTATCGCATGGACTCTTCGAAGCCAGACTCCTTCTCCCAGAACAAACCCTCCCAGGTTGGGAAATACGTGCCCTTGAATAACGTGTGCTCCAAGATGCCTTCGACACCACCCAGCGCAGCAATAACATCGACTCGGTAGTTGTTGAGCTGCCAGAGCTTTCCATCATGTCGTTGTGAAGTCCACCAGAATGGATTGCTATAATCACAATTAGTCGCAGTATGAGGCAATAGAATAAACTCTCACTGTTTTAGTAACTGGTATTGCTTCCAATCGGTGCGGACACGCCAACCACGGTCGTAGGCAAGACTAGAGAACTAATTAACTTGTCCATTACCTAATGAAACGATAGACTTACGTGTGACGATCCTTCTGGAACAGAGTATTGATACGAGGGATACCTCTGTCCCACTGTCTTCGAGGTCTTCGAGAGTGAGACGGCGATTCTGAGCGTTTGCCTCCTTCCGCTTCATGGAGTACTCTGACCAAACACGCGCTGAATCCAGGAATTCGGCCTCCCACGGCTGGAGATAGCGATACAAGTTGGGTATGAGTTGGTCCTCCTCGTGAGACATACCAGCCGGAAGTGGGTAACTATAAAGATATCCATTAATGACTGTAAAGACGTAGGAACGACGAGTATACTGACCTCCGACATCAGTTTTGCTTCGACCACCTTAGATCACTTTGTGGTATCAAAACGTGGCCCATCGACAACATACCGAGACCTCCCAATTCCTTCGGGGTGTAGAAAACGACAGGGGGAAAGCGCGAAGGCATCTTACTGTTCAAACCGATCTTGACACGGGTCTGATCTTGTTCTCTGCTTGACAAGGGCATCCAACAACTCGCTCGTGTGGATAACAGCTTCACGATAGTACGTCATGAGACCAATCAAGGCAGTGTTCCACTTGTTCACGATCTTGGAGAACGTTGTGGAACCAGAACTCATAAGAACCTGTCGAATACGATTGTTGAATTGTTGGATACCTGGAAAGATTTACGTCAGAAAAGACTCCAGCAGTCTGTGTATATC